>CAIGRR010060356.1:0-11280 GCA_903798365.1 Fraxinus sp. 1973-6204
ACACACACACACACACACAGACACATACACACACACTTTTCTTTGTCCAATTTAATTCACTTGAATCATGTTTTCTCTTCCTATCAACATTGCCATCATGTTTTCCTAGTTTTCCCTCTCTTACTCTATCTAATTGTTGTAGTATTTCAACTCCTGTAAAGTTTCTTGGAGTTGGTCTCCGCTTGGACTTTCCATCTACTTGTGTATTTATTCATCCATGCATGGAGTATTGGTAAATATCGCCGATGTCCCATGTAAGTGATCTTCTTTCTCAATGGTTGTGAAGATGTGTCTTCATTACATACGGGACATGCTCATAGACGTTTGTACTCCATTCAGACACTGTCCCATATGCTGGAAAATCATGTATCGTCCATAATACTGTTGCATGTATCCTAAAATTCTCATTTTTTGACACATCATAAGTCAGGACACCTTTATCCCACAAATATTTTAATTCATCAATTAAAGGTCTTTGATACACATTGCCCTTTTCGGGTGCCTATGGATTTGGTATCAATAACGACATCATGAAAAAATTCTCCTTCATAAACATTCGTGATGGCATATTATATTGGACCAATATCATTGGCCACGCACTGTATCTGGTGATCATGTTACCAAAAAGGTTGAATCCATTAGTAGCAAAACCTAAACGAACGTTTCGAGGTTCTGTAGAGAATGTTGGAAACTTTTCATTAAAGTGCTTCCATGCTTCTCCATCAACTGGATGCTTCAACACTCCTTCTTTGTTATGACGTTTCTCTTTATGGCATCTCATATCAGCAGCAGTATGTTGGAACTTAAATAGTTGTTGTAATTGAAGTGATAGGAAAATACCGTATGAGGAATATGTTTACCCTTAGCATTTTGGAATTTGTAACATGGTTCAACGCATACATGACATTTATTCAAATCTTTATTCTTCTTCCAAAATAGTACACAATCCCACTTACACGCATCCATTGACTCATATCCGAAACCAAGTTTGCGTAACATACATCTCACTTCGTAATAGTGATTTTCCCATCTTAGTTCCTTCTAGAAATGCTTCCCTTAATATTGAAGTAACATATCAAATGACTTGTTACTCCAACGATTTAAAACATTAATATGCATTAACTTCACTATAAATGTCAATATAGAAAATTTGGTACACCCTGGATATAACTCTTTTTCAGCTNACTTGTTACTCCAACGATTTAAAACATTAATATGCATTAACTTCACTATAAATGTCAATATAGAAAATTTGGTACACCCTGGATATAACTCTTTTTCAGCTTGCTTAAATAGGTCTGAAAAATCTTCTTTAGATATATTTGTTCATCCAGAAAACCATCTCCAGTAACATCAAAATGCATCCCCCCTATAGCATCTTGCAATGCTTCCATCATATCATCATCCTCCACATCCCCTTGGATGCTCTCTAAGTCATCATCATCAACACCACTCACTATCATTGGTTCTCCATGAAAAATCCAATTTTGATAGTCTCGAGAAAATCCTTTCACCCATAAATGCCACTCAACCACATCAGTATTTTGAACTTACACATTAAGACAGTGCCGACAAGGACAATGAGTCTTATTATCACTATCCGGATGATTTCTTGCCAGTTCGATGAATGATTTAACATCATTAGTGTGTTCATCTAACAACTTATCTTGACATCATATCCAACTTTATCCATGTTGATACTCGAATTTACTTAACTGAAATAGATAAATTAACATGAAGATAAATGAGCCAGAATAAGAAGCACCTAAAAGGAAAATACATACATTTTACCACAACATTTATCACAACTATAAGTGTTTTGTTTTTAATTGACCACTTGCATGGAAAAAAGGGGAAGAGGTGGATGAATTGTAGAGAAAAATTTGTTTCTAAACAACAGTTTAATGAAGGCAATTGGATTTCTTATTTTCTGTGTTGACACCAATACTCCAAATAGAAGAAGATAATGTATCAATTTGAAGAAGACTCTCATTTTGGGACATCTTACCGTCACAATTGTGTTCACTGCAAGTATAGAAAGATCAGGTTGCAGGGAGATATAAATACACTAGCTTTTCCAGCTTCATTTTTTTTCTTTTTCATGCATTTCACAGCATAAATGAAGAGTGAACACATCCTTTTGAAAAAACCATCCATTAGCCAAAGACACGTATGAAACACATCAATAATAGGAAGACAGGCCACTGAATTTTGAACTGCAAAACAATCACTGTGGTATCCTGTTATTTAGATTGTTGTTGTTGCTGCCGTAACTATTCAGATTATTCCATAGATTTTATATACTTATCATTTTTTTAGTCATTTTAGTATTTCGACTTTCTTAGTTAGTTTCTCAGATTAATTAGAATATTGTGAAAAGAGAGAATTCGTGGTAAAATGCCAAGAATCATACACTTATAAAGTAATAGTTTTGTAGGTATATACATAGTCTCAACAACTTGTGTATATCACTTGTGAATTGAGTAAGATCTGGCTCGATGTAAAAAATGCTCTAACTAATAACTTTTTCACGAATGCTACAAAGAATTAGGTCCCAAACCACATTCCACGTGCACCAACTACTATAACCAAAAGTGAATCGACTTGTGTTTACTGCCCATATAGAAATCAGGGATCATGAATATCAGGTTCATTCTCATTTGTATTAAAAATAAACAGAAGGCAAATAAAAATTGTGAAAAAACAACAAAATGAGCAGTTCTTTTTTTGTTTACATTATCCCTAATCATATTCAATAAATGTCACCTTGGATATTGTAATTCTTCAATTAACGTGTCCCAGTCCCAATCAGATTATTAACATATTCAAAATGAATCTTCTATTATTCATATAAATGACCATGTCTACTCTGACCACGTGGCGGACAGAGAGTTCCCATACCTTATAGGGCAACGTAGGCGACCCTGTTATGCGTGGAGACGACCCCTTTTCATGGACAAAGACAGACCGATCCCCTTTGAGAAGAGGCCTTGGTACGAGCCAATCCCGACGAGGTGAATGACAGGATCCCCAGAAAATCTTGTGGTGAAATAATTGACAAGACAATTCACTGCCAACACTGTCCCTGCACACCTATACGGTCAAATCTCACTTACAAGGGTTAGGACTTAAAAAGATGTGGGAAGGATCCTAACATTTAATGCCTTGATTGATTGATTGATGCTGGCAATAAGGACCAATTGATCCGGCAAGGCCACGTGCCCTATCATCCGATGGGTCTCATTTGTTCTACTCAAGTATAATACAAGTTATGCATTGAAAGCTAATGCAAGTTTAAACTTTTAAATCCTCTCTTCCAACCACCCATATCTTTCACATTTTTTATCCAAGCTGACCCTCCTTTTATTAATTAGAGGCTCATATTACAAGGTCCTACATTCCTTGAATTGTCCCTCTTGTTGATTCACCCATTCAACTTAACAACTGGCCAGTGTATTGAGATTCACAACCTACGTGGACGTGAGAGACTTTAGCATCTGTTGGCCAAGTCATTGATACAATTTTTGGTGTCAACAGACTTTGATACCATAACCATGAACATCTTTGTGGTAAAAACCATCCAGAAAAAAGCCTTGAAGAAGGTTTGGTTCTTGAAGAAAGAACCCTCACGAAGGAGCATCTTAAAAACTCCTCTAGCCAAATACTCGCAATGAGTTCCAGTCACCAAGGAACCTATGGCGGAAGCGGGCAGGAAGAGACCTTTGAAGAAGAGGCCCTCCATATGAATGTGAATATGCGTTGCGCCCACCACCAACATAGGCGAGGCAGTACCACAGTACGCCTAGCAAGAGAAGTAGGGAAAATTGCCGCAAACATGAGAAACATGGCCCAACAAAATGCTGCCATGCAGCAGCTACTCATGCAAATGCACTAGTAGGCTGGATCACAAGCACCTCGACATAGGATGTTTTCCTAAGAAGGGGAGGAGAATGACACAATAGCATACCCCAAATGCATGGCGTGAACGACAACCTAGCGGAAAGGAAGGTGGAAGTAGATACTTCCACCATTACGTTACGAACCGACCCGGTGATGACGTACCAATGAAGGGAAATTTTCTCCCGGAATATACTCAAGAGCATGAACCTCAAAGGTCCAACAGCGTCTTTGATCGAATTGGACTCTCTAGACCTAGAAATAGGTCCCATTAGCCTTCCCTGCTCAAAGGGGACAGGAACAATACCAAGGATATGAGCTTCAGAAGACCCACATGTCTCTGCTCGTCAGCGTTAAAATGCAGGCCTTTTCATCTCATACTAATAAGGGCTGTAGAAATCTGCTACAGTCATATTCCAGCTAGCAGCATCAGAAGTTGGCCAGACCTTAAAAAGGCCTTCTTAAACCAGTACCTATCAAGTAAAGAAGGGAAAGCTCCCATCTAGAGGCCACAGGACATGAGGCATCAAGCAAGGAAAATCCTGAAAAGTTACTTAGCTCGCTTCACAAATGAAATGACCTATTGTAAGTAAGTTACGAATAGAAAGGCCTTTTTTTACCTTAAGGGGGTCTCAACTTGAATACCCTATTTTGGAGGGACGTGCGAAACAGGAACCCCACTTCCTACGATGCTTTGGTGAAAATGATGAGAAGCAAGATCGTAAATGAGGAGCTGATTGACCAGAGGCTCAAAGGTAGTCGAACTTATCCGAGGCAGAGATAGCAGTAATGCACGTACCATCAAACTAACAGCCACAATACTACAATTTATCTGTCTAGGCCATATCACAAAAAGCCCATCGACCCCCATGTTGAGGGTAGAAATGCCCATCAAACACAAAGGAGTGCGTCCCAACCTAGGCAAGAGAGGGAGCCTAGACATAATGAGGTAATGCGGTACCACAAGAATGAATCACTTCGATGGGAACACGAGGAAGATAGAAACATGGGTAGGAGACAGAGACCCAAGAGAAAGCCTCCGACAAACATCGACAACATGCCTATCAAAGAAATTGACACCATCATAGGTGGTCTATACATAGGAAGAAATTCCAAGAACGTCCTGAGGAATTACGAGAGAGAAGAAAATGACCCTCCCATGGTGAGCTACTTGATCAATAGCACTGGTCGCGGATCAAGGAGAGCCCCCACAAATCACTTTTTCCTCGACAGACGCTATGGGAGTTCATTATCCCTATTGTGACGCACTTGTGGTGCGAGCTGTCGTAGCCAGGAATGGACTGAAACGCATGTTGGTAGACAATGGGAATTCAATTAATATCTTGTTCGGAACCACCTTCGAGAAGATGATGGTAGACCAATAACTTGTCCCCATAACCACCACCCTGTATAGCTTTACTGGTGATAGCATCATTCATAGGAGAAAGATCACATTGGCAGTCGAATGGAGGAGTCCCCATTTAAAGTTCATCATTTCATGGAGTTCCTAATCGTAGACCACCGATCTGCCTACCACGAGTATTAGGACGACCCACCTTGAAAGAACTCGAGGCTGTAACATCCATACTTCATCTATACATGAAGTTTCCCACCAATGAGGGAGTTGTCGCAGTACAGAGGAGATCCGATGGGATCAAGGGAGTGTTACCTCAGCTTCTTAAGAAAATCCGAACCCCACAGTATAAACAAGGTCATGATGGACACCTAAATGGTTGACGCACCTGAAGAGGGTCTTACCCCTGAACAAGGGGGAGACTTGATGATGGATGTCCCTAAAAAAGGGGTCATCGAAGTGGATTTAGATCTCAGGGTCACAGAATCAAACTCGTAGGCAACGCCAATTGAAGAGTTGGAACCTTTCCCTATAAACTCATGCGACCCCTCAAAGGTATTTCAAATAGGGAAGGAGCTCTAGTCAGGCGAAAAAACCAAGCTTAAGGATTTCCTACTCGACAACTTGGATATATTTGCGTGGAGGCATGAAGATATGGTAGGCATTGATCCCATAGTCAGTTGCCATCGACTTAATTAGGACCCAAAATTCACTCTCCACAGGCAGAAAATCAGAGTCATGAACCCAGAACGGTATGTAGCATTGAAGGAGGAGGTGCAGAAACTCATATTCAATGGATTCATCAGAGAGGCGGTGTATCCAAAGTGGATATCCAATCCCATCATGGTGACAAAAGCCAGTGACAAGTGAAAGGTCTGCATAGACTTCTCTAACATCAACCAAATTTGCCCAAAGGACAATTTTCCACTCCCAAGGATCGACCTGCTAGTTGATTCCACTACAGGCCACGAGCTTCTATTTTTATGGATGTGTACTCAGTATTCAACCAGATCTCTATGCAACCAGCAGACGAGGAAAATACATCATTCCTCACTGATTGAGGCCTTTACTACTACAATGTCATGCCATTTGTTCTGAAAAACGCTGGCACAACCTATCAACGGTTGGTTAATAAAATGTTTTTCGACCTTATAGGCAAAACAATGGAGGTATACGTCGATGACATGCTCATAAAGAGCCTCAAGTCGGCGGACCACATTGAACATTTACAAGCCACCTTCAAGATTTTGAGAAAATACCACATGAAGCTAAACTTGTTGAAATATGCATTTGGCATCGCTTTTGGAAAATTCTTGGGGTACATGATTAACTAGAGAGACAGTAAGGTAAATCCTGAGAAAATTAAGGCCTTGTTGGGTATGAAATCCCCCAGTAAACAAAGAAAGTACAATGCTTAATAGGGCGCCTCGCAGCACTAAATCGGTTCATCTCTAAAGCTACGGATAATTGCCTCCCTTTTTTTAAAGTCTGCACTAAATTGGTTCATCTCCAATGGAATGAAGAATGAGAGAGGGCTGAAAAAGAAATTGGTACAAGCCCCCTCTTTTCAAAGCCCAAGGAAGGAGAAATGTTGCTCTATATCTAGCCATAAGTGTCGATGCTGTAAGTTTGGTGCGTGTGCGGGAAGAGGATAGCACTTAACTACCTGTCTACTATTTAAGCAAGGCCCTCATACCAGCTGAAGCACGTTATACTGACATGGAAAAGCTCGCTTCGTCCTTTATGATCGCTTCGAGAAAGCTGAGGCCCTACTTTTAAGCCCATAGTATACAAGTGCTAATAAGCCTCCCACTCAAATAGGTGCTCCAAAAGCCAGACGCATCGGGAAGGCTGATGAAATGGGTTGTAGAGTTGAGCGAGTTTGACATCTCGTACCAGCCAAGAAGCTCAATAAAGGGATAGGTAGTGGCAGATTTCGTAGCCGAATTTATAGAAGCAACGAATATCAATGTGATAATGGAACTAACAGACCCTCCAGCTTGGAAATCATTTGTAGACGGGTTCGTTGGAGAAACCAAATCAAGAGCTGGGGTACTGCTAGAAAGCCTAGAGGGCCACAAACTTAATAGTACAGTAAGGTTCGGCTTTAAGACCTCTAACAACGTAGTTGAGTATGAAGCGCTTTTAGCAGGCCTCAGGTTAGCCAAAGAGATACTGGTCAAAAATTTGGCAGTTCGAAGTGACTCCCAATTGGTCGTAAGCCCAGACAACGGTAGTTTTTTAGCCAAAGATAAAGGCATGGCAGCATACTTGAAAAAGGTTATAGAACAGATCCCATACTTTGAAAAACTTGACCTAACTCAAATCCCAAAAGTAGAGAATCTACATGCGAACGCCTTATCGAAAATAACTAGTAGCAAAGACTCGAAATTGCTCTGAATTGTACCAATAGAATACCTCCATTCAAAGATAACCATCCCAAAAGCTGACCGCAGTATCCAGGCCATGGCCGTTCGCCAAATGGGGAGTCGACCTGATAGGGCCTATACCAAAAGGAAAAAGGAATGCAAATTATGCGATTGTTGCATTGATTACTTCACTAAGTGGGTCGAGACAGAACCACTAGCTAAAATCATTGAAGCACATAGTTCTAGGTTCAAATGGAAGAACGTCATATGCCGATTCGGAATTTCCCACTCAATAGTAATGGACAATGGGCGACAGTTCAACAATAAGAAACTCGGAGACTTGTGTGATGAATTGGGCATCAAAAAACACTTCTTTTTCCCTCACCACCCTCAGGCAAATGGCCAGGTCGAGGCAGTCAACAAAACTATAAAGCACCTCCTCAAGAAGAAAATGAACGAATCAAAGGGAGCCTGGGTGGACGAGCTCCATAATGTACTATGGGCAATCAGAACCACCAGCCGCACCGCCACGGGAGAAACAGAAGAAACTTGATGCATCAAAAGGGCGTGGGTAGACAAACTCCCCCATGTGTTGTGGGCAATATGCACCACCAGTCGAACCGCGACAGGAGAGACCCACTTCTCCATGGCATATGGGGCTGAAGTCATGAGCCCAGTCAAGGCGGGCCTTTATTCACCCCGTCACGCACAATTTAACAAGATATCTAACGATGAAATAAGGCAATACGAGCTCTACTTCCTTGAAAAAAGGAGAGAGACTTCACAAATGAAGCTGCCCTCCTATCAAAGAAAGATGACAAGGTACTACAACGCCATGGTTAAGAAGAAATCATTCAGAAGAGGCAATTTGGTGCTTTGGAGTGTTTTCATATCCTCTAAAGAGTCTGGTGTGGGCACCTTCGGTCCAAATTAGGAAGGCCCCTACCGTATATCAAGCGACGTCAGACTAGGGACCTTCTTGATTGAGAATTGGATGGGAAGGTGTAACCCCACCCCTCAAATGTTGAACATCTGAAAATGTATTATCAGTAAGGTCCTACTCACCACATGTATCCCTTGTGATTAATACATCCTTTATTTTCGACTATGCCAAGCTCATATGGTGAGACATGACAAGCTCATGTTATGGTTGTTTGATAAAAGTGCAAATATAGTGAGCCCATAAGTGAGAACGAGCTCACACATTTTAATTGTTTAATTCAAATATGGCGAGTCCATAAGCAAATGATGAGCTCGCGCGTTTTAATTATTTAATTTAACTATGATGAGCCCATTAGTAATTGACTTGTTGGATAATCAAATAAGGATATAGCGAGCCCAGAGACCATCAAATTAAGAACCGAAAAGGTGTATTTACAACCAAATTAAACTCATTATAAAAATGGCCATTGCAAGAAAAAAGAAAGGGAAAATGAGAGGTGTCTATCTTAAGAGGCAGCAACATCATCTTGTTGAGGCTTCTCAAGGGCACCTACTTTTCCCACTTGGTCTTTAGCCTCATTGGCAAGAGTGGATGGCTTGGCAGATAGGAACTATTCCTTCATAATTATCAGATCCAGCTGTGGATGCAACTCTACGAGCCTCGCAAGCACTTCATTGTATGCAACTCCCCACCAGTATATACCGAGGCCATCATACTCAGCAGTCTCATGAAAGTGTAAAATGTATTCATCCACTGCTGTCTTCCCAGCTCCACTTAATTGATGCCTCAGACCATCTACTTCAGTAGCCAACTCCTCAACCTTGGCTTTTAGCTCCTCCTTATCCTTATTGGCCGCCTCCAGGGCTAATGAAGTGATTTCTACAAGTTATTAGAGTTCTCCATTCGCTTCATCCAAGAGTTGACTTTGGCTTTGCAGAGGTGGACTTCTTTCTTTAACTCATCATTTTCCTTAGAAATTGCATCCACGTTCGACTCCGCCTTGGCCTTCTTCACCTTGGAGGCCTCCATGGCCTCATTTGTCGAAGACGCTTCAGCCTTGGCCCTATTTATCTCAGCCTCGAATATTTTCCACCTTGGCCAGATAATCCTTGTTGAGGCCCTCCACATGCCTCATCTCCATTTAAACATTCAAGAAAAAACCTTGAGAGCGAGCTTGTAGGGAGAGACCCGCCTCTACCATATCCACCGCGTCGTAGGTCTCTGTATAGGACGAGTATTTATTTGTCCAATACTTATGATGAACCCTTTATGGCCCCTTAGACATCAATTGAAAGCATCTCCATGACCAGGGAGGCTATCTCATGAGCCCTCCCACCCAAAAAAGAGTTTTGGACTTTTCCTTCAGAGGTAGCACTCTTGTCATCCTTCCTTCTTATCCTCTTCACAGGGCTCACTTCTTCCTCAGCAGCCTTCTCCACATCAACAATTTCTTCGACAGAACTAACTTTCTTTTAAAAGGCCTCTCTGAAGAACCCTCTTCTTTTTTCTTTTTCTCCCTCTACCTTCTCCTTTTTCTTTTTCTCCCTCTACCTTCTCCTTTTTCCCTATCATCTTCATCGGAGGAGGCGACGGATCCATTTTAGACAGGTGGGCCAACTCGTCTCTCTTGTTCTTGTAGGTAGACAACCTATTATTCATTGGTTTCTTTTTTTGAGCCTCTTTCAGGCTCCTCAGTTAGAGCGAATTGGGCTTCACATACTCTTTTTTGTCGTGTTGCCCTGCAAGCAAAAGGAAACATCTGAGAAGAATACGTAAAATGATAGCTACTCACAAGTAAAAAAGAGAGAGAGCGTCGTATCTTACCCTTTGTAGCCATCAGTTGATATGTGACAAAGAGGTTTCGCTTACTAACGACGTTCTTGAAGTACCTTTTCTCTAAGGGTAGCTCGTAAATTGCCCAAATAATGGCCCACTCTGACTCACTCTCCTTTATGTCTATGAGCCACAAGGAGGTTCCCTATCTAATGCTATAATCTATGGGACCCTCCGGCATGATCCACGTACTATAAGGACCCCCCATGGCCTCCATGATCCGTTCAGTAGGAATCATTGGAGGGATACCAGCCATGGTAAACGCCATGTTAACCCCAGAAGACCCACTTGATACATCTTTTTTGAATAGAAAGCCGTCTAAACTCAGGAGGTGAAAGAAATGTCTTAATAATGATAGATACTTACACAAATACTAAAGACCTAAGTCCCGAAATGCTCGAAAATGGGAGAAAACGGAGTCGATCACCGATGGCAGCAGGAAAATATGGGGGTCTGAGGGAATAGTTTCAGCATGTTAAGGTTTAAAACTTTTACAAAGTTAAGAAAATCGAAAAAGGTTTCAGCCGATCTCGACGAGGAGAGTCGCAGGATCCCCAACACATCTTGTGGAAAAATGATTGATAAGACAATTCTACTGCGAACACAGACCCTGCACATATATACGAGCAAATCCCACTTGCAAGGGCTAAGACTTAAAAAGATATAGGAAGGATCCTAACATTTAATGACTTGACTAATTGATTGATGCTGGCAATAAGGACCAATTGATTCGACAAGGCCACATGCCCCGTCATCCGACGGGTCTCATTTGTCCTACTCAAGTATAATGCAAGTTATGCATTAAAAGCTAATGCAAGTTTAAACTCTTGAATCCTCTCTTCCTACCACTAGTGTACTATCGTAGACACTCAAAAATAGTCTTT
>CAIGRR010060557.1:0-10143 GCA_903798365.1 Fraxinus sp. 1973-6204
TTATGGAATTGTTGGAAATCTATTCAAATTTATGAAATTCATTAGAATTTATAATATTTTAAAATTTATCAAAATCTTAGTCGAAGACACTCCCATAAAAACTAAAAAAGAAGAACAAGAATAGAGCTTCAACGACCCCAAACACAGAACCCAAATCAAAACTTGCCGACATAAAATCTATTGATTCCAAAATCCCTATTCTCTCTTAAATCTCCAATTTCCTCTCAAAAAAATAACACCCAGAAAAAAGTGAGAAAAAATCGGATCAGAAATGAACTTACCAATCAAAACTCCCCAAACAAATCTCAAATTTACGTTTCAAATAGAAAGCCCTTAATCCGTAGTGCACCGAGAGAAATCAATGAGAGAACGAAGATTAACCAAAAAAAAAAAAGAAAATTGATTCTTCAAATGCATAGAGAAATGGAGAGAAGATAGCCGGAAAAGTGAAAGAAAGAAGATTGTGGTATACAATTGTGAAGAGAAATGAGGAGTGAGATGGTTGCGTAAAAGTAAAAGCAAAATAGCTGGCAGGTTTTTATTGATCGAAGAGAAGAAAAAAATAACCTAAAGGTGTAAAGAGATAGCGTGTAAGGTTTTGAGTGGATGAAAAAATACGTATAGGAAGAGATAGCGTGTAAGGCTAAAGAAAAGAAAGAATGAGGGTGAACAGTACCGAAATTAAAAAAAAATAACAAAAGAAAACAGTTATAAAATATGTAGGAGCTCGGCTAACGCGGCTCAACCAACTCGACCGGCTTCGGTGGCCAAACGGCTTGTGAACAGTGGCACACAAACTCACTCTTTTTATTATGTAGGATACAAGAAGCCATAAAGACTCCGTTCGGTAGGGATTAAAATCCAATTAAAATTAAAAATATAGTCGTTATTGGGTCTCACTCATCTAATAAAAGTCAACAATAAAAGCTAATTTTTTAATTTTAATCCGATTTTAATTTCTACCGAACGGGCCCTAAATGTGGATTTGGAAAGTGAAATAGCTCGTGGAGTAATTTTCCCCGATTAAAACCCGATAGAAGCCCAACTCTGGTTTTCTTTTCTCTTAAGCAATGTAAAGCCCAATTAAAGGCCTATCTGCTTTTTTAATCCACAACATCCAATTATATAACTTGCAAACATGCCCTTGTTTATAGGGAAAACAGAGGGAACAACAGGCTACGCGTTTCCCCTCGACACCAATTCATCTTGTGGTGCAGTGATTTCTTCTCTACTTCTTCATCCCCAAAATTGGAAGGTATTTTAGATTTGTTAGTGTGTGACGGGCTTTATAGTTTAATCTTGCACTTGATCTGTTTGTTGTGAATGATTTAATTTCAATACAATCTCGATCTAAGATTCCGTCCAACCTTATCGCCAATCTCATCTTCTTTCACCTTGGATTCCCCCCACCCTAAAATTGTTGTTTCTTGATGGTAATCTTCTCTAGAAACAGCGTTTTTCTCTTGAATACTTGATGTAGTTGTTTCTGATTTTCTCATTGCCTTTAGAACCGGCAGCCCCTCAAGTGTAATCGGTGAAATACCCAGTACCAAAATCAAGTGGCGCATAGGATTTGATCACTTTTCAATCATCAAAACAATACTATCAAACCTTTTTCTTACAAATTTTCTAGTTTTCGAATTTCCTTCTTCATTTCTGCCTCCAGAGCTACATAATTTTGTGTCTTCATTATAATCATATTAATTTATGGAATTTTTGTTTGTTATTGGAGTATGAAGTAGGATGTAAGTTTTGATTCAGGTTATCCGAGTTTCAAGTTTATGTAATGTTAAAATTGGGGCTTTGATTGTTGAATTTATATACATGAGGAGGAACTGGTGGAGTTTGTATGAATTCGTTGTTGAAGAATAATCTCATTATTCAAAATAGTTTTATACCCAACCCACTCCTGTAATGTACATTGAGCTTTTTTGACTTCAGCAATTTTGGGTACTTGCTTTTGTTGTCTTCAGATGGCATCACTACAAGAAAGTTTGTCTAAATTCAAGAAACAGCAAGAGAAGTGCCAATCAACTCTTACTAGTATTGCAGCTAAAGCAGGATCTTCTAAGGCAGCTTCTTTAAAATCCACCCCCTCAAGCACGTCATCTTCAGCGAATGCAAAGTCTACAACTCCTGTTAAATTCTCAAATGATACAGAACGGCTTCAACATATAAACAGCATTAGGAAAGCTCCTGTCGGGGCTCAAATCAAACGTGTTATTCATTTACTTTTTGAGGTACAGGCATCCGTGTTTTCTTTTTTGTATACCATCTTGCCTTTCAGAGTAAAATTCATGTTAATTGTTTTTCTTCTTTCCCCTCTCTTTTTTGACAATGAAGGTATGCTAATGTTCTGGCCGTGCCTTTTGACATAGCTTGGTAAATGTATCAACAAGTCCCAGGATCTAAATACTTACTTCATGATCAGATTCAAATCTTCTTCAATAACGTCATTGCGTTATAAACGAAAAGGGTTTCATTGCACTAATCAGTTCTCCTAATTGAAGTACAATAGATTTTTTTTTTTTAATGGACAAAAATCTTTTAGGCGTTTAGGTCAATGCCGTAACAAGGTAGGTTTTATGTTTTGGCCATGTGGAACACTGTTTTTGTGTGTCAACAAATGCCCAGCCCTGTTAAATGATGTTAATTTCTACAATAAGATATTTGAGCGTAAACTCTCATATAATCATGAAATATTTGTTTTATGTTTTCAACATAAGTACCTGAATAAACAAAATATTAGTTAGTTTAAAAAAATTGTTGTTTCCGAACATCGAGATGGATTAGAGGAAGCATCTCAGTATATTGATACGAAACCATGTTTGGTTGAATGATTCATTCTGCTTCGTACCTAACTGCAATTTTCTTTCTGATTCTTTGTGATTATAGGTATCATTATGATTTATTTGCTATTATAATCTGGGCACAACAGCTATCCATTGAGCAGCCCCTGATTTATTGAACTATCTTGTTTCCAGACGAGGCAAGCCTTGACGTCCGAGCAAATAAATGAGGCATGCTATGTGGATACAAATGCTAACAAAGCTGTCTTTGACAGTTTAAGAAACAATCCAAAAGTGAGCTATGATGGGAAGCGATTCTCTTACAAGGTATTTCTACTAGCTTCTAGTCCATTTTACTGTCAAATCTCTCTTGCTTTTTAAACCTTTTCTTCTAGGATAATCACTTCAATAATTTGCTTGCAGTCTAAACACGATTTGAAAGATAAGAACCAGCTTCTTGTCTTGATACGAAAATTTCCCGAGGGTATTGCTGTTATCGATCTCAAGGATTCATATACCAATGTCATGGAAGATTTACAGGTAATATGATTTTTCGAACAGTTGGCTGTGTTTCAATGGAATTAGCGCAAGTAGATGTGAACTTATCCTTGCAACAAGTTAAAACATGCACGGAGACGAGGAGTGGGGGCACACGCACAGATGTTGTCATATCCCTCTTTTTTAATAAGCAGTGTAGGGAAGAAAAAGAAGCTAATATCTTGTCATCATATTCTTTAATCCTGTTCGGTGTACCAAATATGGTCCAAAATCTCTCTGTTCTATAACAAATTATAGAAATGCCTTGTGAAATCACTGAATATTACAGAGATGACCCATCTCGTTTCAAAAAATTACACCTCTCCTGAGGGTTTTTCCTATAACAAAACCCCCCTATAAATCAAAATCATGCATGTATTTCAATTTTACCCCTTTGCTTCTTACCATAAAATATAATTAAAATACAAAAATAAAATCTTAAGATAGAAGAAAAACAATAAATCCTTAAATAACTATTTCAAGCTTAACATGAAGCATGAGGGTAAAAGTGGAAATGCGTATTTTATTTTTAACTTACAGAGGGAACTTGTAGAAACTAAACTCTAGGTGAAGTTTATATAATTTTTGAAACGAGAGGGGGTGTCTGTAGTATTGACTAATTTCAAGAGGTGTTTCTGTAATTCGCTATTCATTCTATGATATCTTGACCTTTGATAATTATTTTCTCATGTCTTTGCGTAGTCTTTGAAAGCTTCGGGCCAAATTTGGCTGCTATCGAACTTTGACTCACAGGAGGACATAGCATATCCCAATGATCCCCGAGCAGTTATTAAAGTTGATGACGATCTGAAACAATTATTCCGGGGGATTGAACTCCCACGTGATATGATTGACATTGAAAAAGATCTTCAAAAGAATGGAATGAAGCCAGCTACAAACACGGCCAAGAGGAGGGCCAAGGCACAGGTCCATGGCATTACGCCCAAGCCCAAGACGAAGAAGAAGAAGCACGAAATCAGCAAAAGGACCAAACTTACCAATGCCCATCTTCCGGAACTCTTCAAGCATCTCAACGTCCCTGGCTCTTGATACTGGATCGAGGTATAGGATTTACAGTGTGCATATTGTTGGGATACTATTATTGTGATGAGTTCTTGACATCTTTCTCGTGAACGAGTGATCGACGTCCCTCTTTTCAATGTTCAACTACTTTGATGTGGTAATACACATCCTACGGGTTTAGATCCGGAGGCAAGGCTCACCAGATGTATGACCTTATTGCATTGTAAGAACTTGTTTTGAGTTTCCTGGGTACTATGAATTGATTCAATTGCGTAACCAGTTCCCTTTTCTGGAGAATGTGTTTGGTACATTATTTTTCCGACAGCGGTCTTACATTAGCATTGCATCCCTTAAAAATGTTTTTTTATAGTCCCATATAAATTTGATAGCGTCATACACTTGGATACGCATTCAATCTTTTGGGGGCAAACGGGTATTTCTGAAATGCTGGTGTTGATCATTCTCTCGATATTTCGTTGTCGAAGTCAAAGAGTTCTTAATTGAACGTTTCCATCAAGCTGCATCAGTCATCAATGAGTAAAATAGGGTTTCAAAGAACAATTAAGCGTACAGATTTTCCTTGCCAGAGGTTATACAGATGACTCATATGGACGTGGGTTCCACTTGATTTAAATATTACTAAAAAAAGTGAACCCCACATGTTTGTGTGTGCCCTGTATTTCTTTGTTTATGTATGGCAAGCAAAATTCTTCAAAGAACACAGGTCTATTTGTTACAAGCACTTCAAGTACATCTTGATATCCACTTGTAAGGAGACGATGCTCGATATGCTTATAAAGTAAATGATATGTGAGATGCATCGAAGTCGTACTTTCTTAATATCATGTTTTACATTTTTGTTAGACACAAGACATAATTTTTTCATCCGAACACAATGGTTGGAACATAATTTTTTCATAGAAAAAAGCATTTCCTATTTTCTTAGAACTGAAAATCAGAAATACTACATAAGATAAGACTATCCAAAGTCCAAACAACTACCCAAGATTGAAAATACATATAGCAAAATTACTTATTTTTCCAATAAAAACCACGTCACTTAATCTGGTCAATAATTTCAGTAATGACATTGTCCATGTCCAGTTCCTTCATGGGTTTAAAGGGCCTTTTCATATCCAACAAACTGACGAAAATACCCCCACTTTCTGCACGAATTTCAAAGCAACCTCTCCTGGGCTTCTCAGGGTTGACAACCACGTTGACTCCCACCACCCCTTTTTCCAATCCATTTTTCACCTGAATAGCCCGAGTCTTGAACGAGTTGCACTGCTTGCAGTGTTCAATGATGATAGTCTTCCGTCCATCCTCCACTACCGCTGCAGCTGCCGGAGGTTCGGGTTCTTCTTGTGGTGCTTCGATTGTTTGTTTGGTGATGGTTTTGGCTTTCTTTTTCTTGGGTAGGTCAGGCTCAAAAACAGGTGGTGGTGGTCGTTTGGTGGTGTTGGCTAGGCGAGTGGACCTACGGGTCACCCCTGTTGTGGCCGCGACAGCGGGGACGGAGGCGTCGTCTGTATCAATTCTTTGTTTCTTGGGTGCCATTGAAAATCAAACCTTTTTCACTCTTGAAATTGGAACTGACTAGTATGTGACTGCGCAGCTTTTTTATGGATGACGATTTGTTTACGGCTGGTCATGACTTGATCTGGTTCGTTCAGTGTTATTTCTCCCGCATCTTTGGACGGTCAGATCAAGATTATGCCCCTCTGGGTTTTTGTAATGAAATAAACAATTTTCTGTTATTTTTCTTTTCATATTTAGCCCCATTTTATTAAAAATTAAAATCAGATTTTTAGTAAATTTTGATAAAATTGATAAAATATGTGGTTGAAAAATTGTGAATCATATAAAATTTATGGTTAAAATTAATTGTTAACTTTAATTTAAAATTTTAATCAATTTTTTTAAAGGTATCAAACATTACATATTGTACACAAGAATTTAATTCTTTTTTTTTTTATATATAAATAATAATTTAATTTAGCAGCTAAACGCATAGTACAATTGAAACGTGAGAGCTAGCATCTTGCAAGTACTAAGCTAAGATGGAACAACCAACTTTACACCTACAAAAGACTATTTCAAACTTCAAATCTTGTTTGACAGTCATTATTATTCTCATTTTTTTTCTTTCTTCATTTCAATTATTCATTCTCCAAATAAAATAATTTTACACATAAATTTAAAACTTTTCATTACTTTTCAACCACATTTTTCCATCAATCACCATTCCAAAATTTATTTTTCCTCCAAAATGGGTGCCAAACACAAGCTCAATATTATGAATGAATTTGAACATAGATGATCGTGTTTTTTTTTGTGTTAAAATGATGCCATTAAAATGTCATGGAATCAAATCTTGAATTTGGTGTATCATGTTTTAAATTATATGTCCAGGTTTGAGGTAATTGATAATATTTCAGATAGTTTTAGTCTATATTACAAGGAGAATTTTGTCAAAATTTTCATAAAAATATGCAACAGTCAAAGCAGGTCTATGTTGCTTTGGTGGTGGGTCTGACACTTATCGGATATCTACCATCGGCGCGCGACACGTGTCTAGTCTATTAAGATGATTCGGGACGGGTCGTGACAGTTGCTCGAAAAAAAAGAATGTTGATTTTGACATTCATAGGAGTTGTGAGTCTTATGACTAACGCTTTACACAAATGACAAGATACAGATGCATATTTCTCATCAGCAAACTTTCTAGGGTCAGCAATTTTAATTTAAACTCTACTCACACTAAAGCTAAGATAGGAGATGATAACAATGTGGATCGTTCTCAAGAAGAAGCCGCAGATGGATCCCTTTTTTTTACGCTTTAGAGTGGCTCCTGGCAGCATTTCGTCTTGCGCAGCATCCCACAAAGTAGATAATCGACTGGAAGAACAAAAAATTGGTAAGAAACGGGATGGAGCATTGAATTCAACTAGATGCATAAGGCATTATACAAGAGAGACGTAATACAAAGGAATTTACATGGGTCGGCAATTGGCCTATATCCCGGTACGAGGAGAACTTCATTAAACAGGAGTGAATAACCGAAAAGAGTAACATATAGTCAAATCCCGAATCCCCCCACAGAAAAACTAAGTGATAATACATGAGCACAACGTACATAAAATGAATCCCCCACAATGTAACCAATTGACTCTATCAAGGATTTCAAAATTACAAGATAGTCCATGAGGATACTCCAAAATAATGAGAAGCTCCTATCTATAGGAGAACAAAGGGGACTGCTTCTAGTTTCCACTCGACGTAGGATTCAAACTAAATCTTATTATGCGTGGGAAAATAGAAGACCGATCCTTGTGCTATTTAGGATTGTCTTGTCTTCAAAGCAACAAAACAACATCTTACATCAACATTAACAAACAAGAAAGAGCATCCCAAACGACTCTTTAAAGGTGAAATGCTCTCTACTTTAAAGAGTCGACCTTGATATTATGCTCCAAAAGACTCTTCAAATTAATATTTTAAAATAAAGAGTGACGTACATTCAAAGTATTCCAATTTTCCATGCTCCATATATTGTCCCAACTAAATAGTATAAGCAAAGAAAATGGAGGAAAATAATAAAATTATTTTGAGGGAAGTTGGTGAAAATAAAAGATAAAGAAAAATAATAAATATGTATTGGAAGTAATAAAATTAAGTGTTAAAGATAAAGAGGCTGTTGGGAGTATTTAAAAATTTTGACTCTAAATTATAGATACTCTATAAATTTCAAAATATGCTCTATTTTTAGAGTCTCTTGAATATGTTTTAATGCTATTCATATAGACTGATGGTGACATCATTCTATGTTGTAGTGGAGCAAGTGTCACATTGTCCAATGAAATCAGAATTCATTTTTTCTCATTAAACAATGTGACAGTGACCCAACTACCCATATATAATGATGATTATCATCACTCTAGATGAATGACATTATTCTTAAAAAATTATGCCTTACGCCGACCAAGAAATTTAAAATTCCATGTTATGATCTTCTGATGACATGTGCAAGGGAGGATCTTGAGAGAGGGTGCTTTACCAAGACAACAAATAGAACAACATTAAAAATTGCAACCACCCGCCATTCAGTTTTCATGTATTGTGCAACTCCAGCCCTGGGTAACAACATTAAAGAAACAGATTCAGCAGTAAGAATTACCCAAAACTTGACATAAAGAGGGAAAGTGATGTTTACTTGCAGGAATCACAATTGTAGCACTTGACGGCCTTTGTGTTTTTGTAAAGTCTGCAATCCTTGTTGGAACTTATAGGATGAAAGCTCAAGTCATAGAACGAGGCATTCACAACAGGATAACCACACCTAATAATATTCAAATGTTAGGGATGAACCTCTAATCCCACTTAGGGGAGCAATATAAAGCAAACCGAAATAAGAAACACACAATGTTGTAGTTCACCCTCGATGTGAGTCAGAGCTTGAGGGTATCACTACGAAAGAAAAAAATTATCATTGTGACTCACGCCCTCAATACGTGTTTCTACTAAAACAACTCTCTAAATAATTCTTTATATGGATGAAGTATTTGGGTGACCTAATAAATGTGTAATGGCCAATATACCCCTAAAACCCAAAATACACCAAAAAGATGAACAAAAATCATCAAATGGACATGTAAGAAATGCATGTATGCGCAGGTTTGCCTAAGATTAAAATTTTTACCTAGATGTTATTTAATGGACAGCAAGGTAAGAGTTACTTTCACAATAATAACGTATTTATAACATAAGCAAACATGACTGGAAACACTTTTTGACGATTAGCCAAACACAGGACATTGTGAAAGGCAAGAAAACACTTATTATTAAAGGAATCATATGAAAAGTACAAGGCACCTACTCAGATGGTGGTCGACAGCAACCAGCTTCTATGGGGCTTAGTTTTGCGGATTTGAATTGCTTCAGAGTCTGCAGTAAACATGCAAAATGTTAGACATATTCATTTCTAAAAAGAACAGAAAGGACGATGAATGCATTTGCAGACCTTATATTTTCTTGACAGGTTATTGCAATCATCAGACTTGACAAGACAACTCTTTAGGTGATTCCAGTTATGGGAATTATTAAGCTGAAAAATAAGGGCAAATGATAAAGAAAGACGATTTTCATGTTGATATTCTAAACTGTTGAGTGTAAAAACGGATGCTTACTTGTTTGAGAAACCATGAGCTGTAATCTTGCAGTTGATATTCTTTATACCTGAGCAGAAAAAAATAATAAATTGCTTGCATTGAACCAAGCCAAAAGCTGTGAATAGAGATTATCATGGGCTAAAGGAAGATAATTTTCTTGAAATTCACGTGCACCATTCCCACTAAAACATAAATCATACATCAGTCTCAAGGGGGACAATTTCTATATAAACATCTAAAGGTTGGTTAAGTGAATAATTTTTCGTTATTCCTTATTTAGAGAAAGATCCAAAGAAATCAATGATGAACCACCTCATTTAAAAATTTAAGTTGTTAGAGAAAGAAAAAATATATTTATCAATAAGGGGCTTCTTTGGGTATATATAAGACATGCTTCAACTACCTAATTTGTCCGACTGTCAATATAGCCTTACGGGCATTTCGTCTTTTAACAGGCCAACAGTTGGACCACCAAGAACAACTTCTATATTACAAGCAAAATTCAACTCTTTCTTTTTTTGGTGGGGGGTTAGGGGGGAGGGTGGTGAGAGAGAGGGGAAAAGTGTGTGAGCAGGGGCGGAGCCAGGATTTATATTCAGTGCGGGCATTTTTTCTTCAACGCC
>CAIGRR010060630.1:0-10983 GCA_903798365.1 Fraxinus sp. 1973-6204
ATCTTCAAAGGAAAATTAATTTCCTCTTGTGAAGATTAAATACCCATTTCCAACAGTTTCTAAAGTCGCAATCAGTTCCAATCTAATAAAAGAGAAAGGACAGTAATAGTTTTCAATCTATTATGTAAGCAAAGCTCTACAATAAGTAGAAGTGTTATATTCAGATATTGAAATGTTGCCCTTGCCTTAGTATTAGCATCACGAAAGCTATTACCATACTTCCAGAGTCAAAGTATTGAAGTACTAATTAATTTTCCACTTAAGAAATACTGTAGAAACCTAATGCGTCAAGAAGGCTAATGAAATGAAAAGTAGAATTAGGAAAATTCAAGATTAAGTTATAAGGGATGATTCGTAATAAAAGCACAAGCATTAGCAAATTTTATCATCAAACTCCAGGATGTTCTCATTCCTGAGGAACAGCTTGAACATGAAACATGGAGATTATTTATACACGGATCATCAGAAGATATTGAGCCAGAATAGGCACAATTTATGATAAGTCCATAAGGGTACAAGTTGAACTGTATTAAGGTTCACTTTTAAAACAGCTAATAATGTAGCTAAATATAAAGCTTTATTAGCTAGCCCACAATTGACAAGGAAAATGCAGGCTCGAATAATAGAAGTAAAAAGTGATTCATAGTTAGTAACGAATTAGGTGAACGAAAAGTTAACAGACAAAGATAAAATGATGGGTGCTTATCACTTGGAGGTTACGAAGGCATCTCAGTACTTCAGCAAATTTAAGCTCTCTCAAATCCCTAGAGAGGAAAAAATATATACAGATGTACTATTAAAACTAGCTAGTACAAAGGATGTAGATTTGTGTAAAACGGTACCCTTAGAGTTGTTACCAAAATCATTAGTCAACCAAAAAACGAAAGAAACTCTTAGGATACAAGATAAAGACTGAAGAGATCATATCTTATCTAAAGAATGGACACTTCATGAAGATAAAAAGGCAGCACAAAAATAGTGGATAAGAGCCACAAGGTACACACTAGATGTGACATCCTATTCAAGCAAAGGCACGCTTCTTCTACTTAGATGCATAAATGAGGATGAAGCAATGTATGTAATGAAAGAGATACATGAGGATGTATGCATAAATCATGTCAAGGACTATTGCCTAGCACGGAGGCTTTAAAGCAAGGGTATTATTGGCCCAAAATGAGAAATGATTCCATGAGCTTTGCCAGAAAATGTGAAAAATGTTAGAAGTTTGCAGCAATATCGTGAAAATTCATACAAGGACTAGTAACTAGAAGCAGCCATTGGCCCTTCGTAAAGTGGAGAATTGACTTTGTTGGACCGTTGCATAGAGAAAGGTCAAATATAAGGTCCATAATCTGGCAGTAGAGTACTTTACTTAGTGGCTAAGTAGAGCCCCTCACAAATATCACTGAGGCTAAAACTTGTAAATTTATATAGAAAAATATTATCGTCAGTTTAGAGTATCGAACTCCATAATAACATAATGCCACACAATTCCAAGGGACAAACTTGAAAGCAATATGCAACAGATTGGGTATTCATCGACACTTATCCACCCCATTCTACCCACAAGCTAATTGACAAATAGAAGCGGTGAATAAAATACTAAAAACATCTTATAAAGGAAGTCGGATACTGCAAAAGGATTACGGTACCACCACAAGAACCACCTCAAGGAAAACTCGTTTTTCCTTATCATATAGGATGGAAGTCATGGTAACATTCGAACTCGGGGTAAGTTCCTGATTACACCCAAAGAATAATGTGGTAGTTGCAGTAAAGTTTTGGGGTGTCGATTCCACATAGAGATGAAAAAAATGCTCAAAGGATAAAAAATGATGGATGTTCTCTCGTTTGTGAAGTAGAATTTATTGTTCGAATAAAATTAAGAATTCAATGTTTAATATAATGAAATTAAATTCAATGTTTGGGGTAGTGAAGCATCAAAATTTTCTCAATTGGATTGGATCAATTTCATCAATTATTCATTCTTATAACTCAATTAGAAGCCTTCATCCCAACTCTCTAATCGGAAGATATGACATTACAAATCAAATCAATTTAATTCAATTGTAATCCTAGAATCTAAATTTCCTATAACACATTCGCACACTTTTTATTGGAATAAGATCAAGAATCGACCATATACATCAAGTATAAGGCAGTAATCTATCCACCAATATAGTAGAATTGAGATTAAAATTCAACAAATAGTTCAATCATTCGATAGAAGAAGCATGACTGGATCTATGAAGAATTTAATAAATGTTAAACCAATCTCAACTTAAATTAATTGAAATTAAGACTCAACAAATAGTTCAATTCTTCGATAGAAAAAGTATGACTGAATCCATGAAAAATCTAGTAAATGTTAAGCCAATTCCAAAATATTCATAAAAAGAAAATCTAAATCCTAAAATTGTTTGACAATGAAAATTCAAATTACATGGATAAAAGATGCAAAATAACTAATTCCGATTGAGTTCCTTCCTAGCTTCACAAAGATTGTTAGTTCTTCATGGAGATTCGTGAGCCAAAGATGAGATAAAGTAGTATGGAGGAGTTCTCTATGTTTTTCTCCATGTTTAGGATTTCAAATCTCATACTTATAGTTGTTTCCATAAGTGGTTGACTTAAATTCGGAAACCAGAATTTTTGTCTCGAAAAGACTCTATACGACCGCATAGAATAAGTGAATGTGACCGTATAGAACATTTTAACTTGGCCCTGGAATTCACTGAAGTAGAGTATGCTACCGCATCGAAGTTAAGATATGGACCGCATAGCTTTCGATAATTCCATAGGACAGTTTTCAGTATTTTTGTCATATCGTTCTATTTCGATATCCAATTGATGCAATTTAAATGCATTGGAAAACTGACTCAAAGGGATAAAAATCTTCCAGAAATATAATATTTCCAATTCGAACGTTTTCTATGCCAAAAATGGGTCTCAAATTGAGACTGAAAATCTGAAGCAGAACTTTTTCTACTGGGAATTGATATGTGATAATATTTTGACTATATTTCATCCCTTTGGCTTCCTTCCTCATCCAACTGATGCCTACCACTCAAATCTTTGTATCTTCATTTTTCCTTTCGAGTCATCTTTTAGATATTTGCAATTTGGTCCTTGAACTTTTATTTTCTTCCACTTTGGGCCTTTCTCACTTATTTCTTCCAAATTTTGTCATATCCATCAAATTGCCATCTAAATCAAAATATAAAGATAATGAGTGCATTTTGACATCAAATAATCACACGAGAACAACAAATAAGAGGGGGAAAATATGATATTTTATACTCTTATCACACCCTCAACTTGCTTATTGCTAGTCACTAACAATTTTATACAAAACAAGACGATCAATGATTGGTCTATATTACAATTCAAATTGTTAAGTTCTAATTCAACCATAGTTCATGTCTCTTTCAAACTCAACACCATAAGAAATTAATAGTGTCATGATTATCAGGATATCAAAAACACTTGCAAAATGTGTGAGTGTGTGTCAAGTCATAGCCATCTTATCACCAACCCTAACACACGTAAAGGTTCAACTCTATAACTCACAGGCATTGAAGTGTTTAGTGCAAGGTTTCTCTCTATAGAGCGGAGAAAGATGAACACTCAAAATGTGTAGGCTTAAGTATTTATGAACAAACAACAAGCAAACATTGATCTCATAATAGGCATACCATCAAATGAGAATTAATCTATTCATTCCACAATCCTACTTGGTATCAAAATAATCAATGCAAAATGTTGTAATGAAGTTCAGGTTGGGCTATATGAAAAGAAGGATATCATGATTCAAAACTTCCAAGCACATAGCTAAGTATCTTATCAAGCATTTCAATACATCACACCTTTCAATCAACACATTCCTCAATATTTCAAACCCTAAAATCAAATTTTACTTATGTGTGCGTGTGCGTGTGCGTGTGTATGTGTGTTTTTCTTTTTCTTTTTTTCAATTTTTTTTTTGTTCAATCCACTTTACTTGAACACATATCAGCTCTTGTCGTTTTCCTTGTTTCTATTCTTCACAAATAAACATTCAATACCTGCTACACACTTGGAAGTAAAAATGTAAGAAAATACATGTATAGGCTATACTCTAATATGGAGAGGTATGGATAACATAGGTACATGAAGAAAAAGACTATATATGTGTATTGGCTCAAAGTGGTAACTAGGGGTTGTAATTATTGAAAAGTAAGGTTGAAGGCTCAATTGTCAATCATAAATTGACTTTCATCATTTTCCAAGTAATCTACCATCTTATCACAAACCGTATGGTGTTATTCTCAAGAGAAGTTTCCAATTCATAGAATCAGTGAACGCTTATTGCCATTTTTAGTATGTAGTGGCTCTCAATCCTCACCAATTAATCCTCACCAATTCTCTCACAAGAAGACTTTAGCAAGAGACTCATCTAACTACATTTGTTAACTACCATCTTACCTCAAGACTTGTGTATATGAAAAGTATTCAGCAAGTGTCTCAACATATATATTCTCATAAACAAAATTAACTCCTAGTGACATATTTTGTCATTCAAAAACATAAACATGAAGCAATTCAGAGACTCAAACAAAAAATTCTCTTTGTTTAAAAAAATTACAACAAAAATCCATGATAATTATGCAAATCATATAAAATTCACAACAAAATCCAAACTGACCCTCCCCCCAACTAAATTTTGCATTATCCTCAATGCATTAACATGTCAACCAAATAAAAAGAAAGAAAAATGTCACCTGAATATTGCAGTAAATCAACAAAAGCTTGAAGGATAAGAAGCCTTAAAGTCCTCAATGGAAGGATAATACAAACAGAAGAACAAAAATTAACTAGAATATGAACACAAAGATAAAAATAAAAGGAAAAGGAAAAGGGACGACTCCCCTTAGGTTATCTCCCAAGTAGCGCCTTTGTATATTGTCATTGGCTCGACCCAATGTTTTCCTTCATCGGCCCGCATCCAGAGAGGGTGGTTTCAATCTTCTTTGTCGTGCACTAAGGTCATTGGACATAATCACCGGTGATGTTCCATAATCCTGAAATTTTACAAAAAATAGAACAAATGTTAGAATACTCTTCATCATTATAACTTGCTAGAATTTCAAATTTAAGAGAGAAGAGTTCAAGGGGTGTCAGTAGTGAGTGAGTGAATGCATCAATCATGTAAGTTTGATAACACTCGTCATCTTCCTCTGGTTGCTTAGTGATGTGAAAGAAGTTGACTTCTAAAGTCAAATTCCCAAATGATAGCTTCTTTAGATCGTTCCTGCAGTTGATAAAAGCAGCTGTGGCAAGAAAATGTCTACCAAGAATAATAAGAATCTTAGAATCAACATTTATATCAACTTTTAAGTCCAGAACCAAGAAATCAACGAGGTAGTAGAATTTATCAATTTGAACCAAGACATCATCAACTACTTCCCTAGGTCTTATATTGGACCGATCAGCTAGTTGCTAAACCACATAAGTTGGTTTTATTTCACCTAAACCTAATGACAGGTAAACATGAGGTTAACACTAGCCCCTAAATCAAGAAAGGCTTGTGCAAACTCATGGTTCCCACTTATGCAAGACACGGTAGGACAACCAAGGTCATTATATTTCGGTGGGATACTTTGTTCAATCACAGCACTCACTTGCTCGGTCAAGAAAAAGGTTTTCTTGACATGGTGTTTTCCTTTCATAGTGCACAAGTCTTTAAGGACTTTAACATATATAGGAACTGTGAAATGACATGTAAGAGAGAGATAGATTGATTTTTACTTAAGGTATTCTAAGATTTCACTATGTTGTCCAGTGAATTTCGGGGTATGCTTAAGAGCTTGAGGGAAAGGCACTCTCGATGGATTATCTACTACCTCTTCACTCAGCCTACTCTCTTCAGACTTACTTGACTCCCCTTCATTTTCCCTAGGTTTGGGGATTAGTTCTATGACTTTCCCTGATCAAGGGATTATGGCATTCAATTCCCTAAGGTTATTTTATTCTGATCTTGAGGATTGTACTATGTGCTGCCCTTTAGGATTTGGTTGAGCTTGAGCTGAAAATTTCATACGTTCCACTACAGTTAAAGCATTTGTTAATTTGTACATAAGATTTTTTATCTCCTTGCTTTCATCAACAATTTGGATAATTATATTCTCAAATTTTTGATTGGTTTTACTTTGTGCCTCTATCAACACATGTAGGGTGTCTTCTAAGGAGTTCCTAGAGGATGTGGGTTGATAGGAAGCTGTAGTGTAAGCTCTATTTGTTTGGGCAGGTTGCTGGTTTCTAGATTTCCAGCTAAAATTAAGGTGATTCCGCCACTCTAGATTTTAAGTTTCAGAGAATGGAGCATATGACTTGTTATACGTGCCTAAGGCATGAAGTGTTCCTCATAAACCCCCCTCATCTCGACAAAAGTAGTACACTCTTACGCCGGATGATGACTTCCACTGCACACAACATAGTCCACAAGACTTAACACGTGATACATTCGGTGTAGATTTTGAGTCTTTAGCACGTAGGATTTCTAGTTCTCTAGTTAAGGCTTCTACTTTTGCTCTAAGGCTATCCTCCTCCCTAAGATGATAGATACATGTGCTATTGGGGTTTCCTGTGGGTTGTAATCTATTGGTACTATGAGTGGCACTAGGTCCAGTCCAAATATGAGCTTTTTTAGCTAGGTCATCTAGATATTCTATAGCCTCATCCGGATCTTTCTGTAGGAAATCACTGTTACATATCATATCTACGAATGGATGTTTCCTAGGTACTAATCCCTTATAAAAGTAACTCACAATGCGCCAACTCTCATAACCATGGTGGGGGCAGAGAGCTTGCAATTCTTTATATCTTTTCCAAGCTTGGTATAAAGTCTCACTATCCTTTGAATGAATGATGAGATTTTCTTCTTAAGGGCACTAGTTTTATGGTGGGAAAAGTATTTATTAAAGAATGCTTGAGTCATTTCAGCCCAATTGCCAATTGACCATGGTCTCAATGAATATGACGAGCTTTTAGCTCGTTCTTTAAGTGAAAATGGGAAAATTTTAGCCAGATTGCGTCCGTTGTACCATGTTGATTGTGAAAAGTTGTGACCACCTCCTCAAATTCCCTAATAAGCACGTATAATTTTCAAGTCCATGAAAAGAGGGAAGAAGTTGAATCATTCCCGATTTAAGTTCCATATGTGGCATATTAGGTGGAAACATGATGCATGATGGTGTGGACGTGCGTGTAGGGTGAAGATAATCTATAAAGTCCTATAAAGCGCATCACTATGTTCACTATCGGTCAGTGTTATGTAGTGTGGTGTTCATGGCATAGATATAGTATCAAAGATATGGTTAGAAAGTGATTCAAACACTGGAAAATATCCTTCTGTAGAGCTTCATTGCTTGCCTTGATCCTTGCTCATAAAACACGAAAACTAAACTATATGAAAATAAAAAAAATAACAAATAAGAAAATTAAATTAACTAAAGAGTAGTAAAGGAACGATATCACCCTTTTTCAGTCAATCCTTTGGTGTTTTGTACTGTCTCCCCGGCAACGGCGCCAAAATTTGATTACGCTCAAAGAATAATACGGTAGTTGTAGCACAGTTTTGGGGTATCGATTCCATAGTAAGATGGAAGAAATGCTCAAAGGATTATAAAAAAAAAAAAAAAAGGATGGATGTTCTCTCGTTTGTGAACTAGAATTTATTGTTTGAATAAAATTAAGAATTCAATGTTTGAAATAATGAAATTAAAATCAATGTTTGGGGTAGCGAAGCATCGAAATTTTCTCAATTGGATTAGATCCATCTCATCAATTATTCATTCTTATAACTCAATTAGAGGCATTCATCCCAGCTCTTTAATCAGAAGATATGACATTACAAATCAATTTCATTCAATTGTAATCCTAGAATCTAAATTTCCTATAACACATTCGCACTCTTTTTATTGGAATAAGATCAAGAATCGACTATATACATCAAGTATATGACAGTAATCAATCCACCAATAAACTAAAATTGAGATTAAAATTCAAAAAATAGTTCAATCATTCGATAGAAGAAACATGACTGGATATATGAAGAATTTAATAAATATTTAACCAATCTCAACATAAATTAATTGAAATTAAAACTCAACAAATAGTTTAATTCTTCGATGAAAAAAGTATGGCTGAATCCATGATAAATCTAGTAAAGGTTAAGCCAATTCCAAAATATTCATGAAAAGAAAATCTAAATCCTAGAATTATTTGACAATGAAAAATCACCAATTCCGATTGAGTTCCTTCCTAATTTCACCAAGATTTTTATTTTTTCATGGAGATTCTTGAGCGAAAGATGAGAAAAAGTAGTATGGAGGAGTTCTCTATGTTTTTCTCCGTGTTTAGGGTTTCAAAACACGTATTTATAGTTATTTTCATAAGTGGTTGACTTAAATTCGAAAACCCAGAATTTTCGTCCTGGAAATACTCTATGCAACAACATAGAATAAATGGATGCAACTGCATAGAACATTTTAACTTGGCCCTAGAATTCTCTGAATTAGAGTACGTGACTGCATTGAATTTAAGCTATGCTACCAACTACCGCATAGCTTCAGATAACTTCCACATGACAGCCTTTAGTATTTTGGTCAGATCTTTCTTTCCTGATATCCGATTAATACGATTTAAAATGCATTGAAAAGTACTTAAAGGGCTACAAATCTTACAGAAATATAGTTTTTCTAATTCGAACATTTCCTATGCCAACAATGGATCTCAAATCGAGACTGAAAATCCGAAGCAGAACTTTTTCGACTGGAAGTTGATATGTGAAACTATTTCAACTATATTTCATCCTTTTGGCTTCTTTTCTCATCAAATTGAAGCCCAACACTCTCAAATTTTCATCGNAAGTTGATATGTGATAATCCTTTGACTTTATTCCATTCCTTTGGCTTCTTTCCTCATCTAATTGATGTCTAACACTCTCAAATCTTCACATCTTCGTTTAGCCTTCCGAGTCATCTTTTGGGTATTTACAATTTGGTCCTTGAACTTTTATTTTCTTCCACTTTGGGCCTTTCTCACGTATTTCTTCCAAATTTCACCATATTTATCAAATTGCCACCTAAATCAAAATATAAAGGTAATGAGTGCATTTTGGCATCAAATAATCACACGAGAACAGCAAATAAGAAGGGAAAAACATGATATTTTACAGTTTTATCAGTTCCGAAATGATAATAGGATATAACGAAGAACAAAATAAAAAGTTCATAAACACAAACTTAGACCTTATAGAGGAAAAGCGAGAAGACTCTCAGGTTGAGCTCGATGTACATCAGAAAAGGAGGGAAAGATATTTTCAATTTCAATTTTCACAGAAAATGTTTCAAGTAAGGACTTGGTACTAAAGAAATTTTTGTCATAGATAAAGAAATGAGCTTCATTAGCTAGGTCCAAAACGGGAATGACCGTACACAATAATCGAAGTTATTGGAACAGAAATCCAAAAACTCGTGGGTAACGATAGCAAACCTCATAAACACCCTTGGAATTACATATATTTAAGAAAATATTATCAATACAAACAAATGATAATAGGCAGATTGAAAGCGTTTTAGTGGAATCAGGTTTGCTAAATGGAACATGACTGCCTGATAGCTCATAGGGTAGTAGCCTGTGAGGTTCCTCACCATCCCACCATAGGTGATCTTGCCTAGATGCAAAAATATGGCAAATTTTCCAGCTTCTGAATCATATGCACCAACATCAGAGTCATCAGAGTCGCTGATGTTTGGCCACAACATGGTAGGAGGAAGGATAAGTCAATCCTAGAATCTTGCTCGATTATATGAGATGTTAACAATAAAACTGAAGAGGATTTATCACGGAAAATAGTGGAATCAGTAAGGGTGATGGTAGATCATTAACAATGTCTAAGTGATTGGAACCATTGTTCGTATATAGATTTCAAAAGCACATCTCAATCATTGAATCCCAAAAGACTCATTGCCACCTGTAGAATAATATAGAAATCTCAATCGTCGAAATATAAATGGGCATACAAACAAACAAAAAATTGAACAAACATGGATGTACGCACATTGACAGGAAACTCGCGGGTAAAGATGGCAAACCTCTTAAATACCCTTGGGATGGCATATATTTAAGAAAATATTATCAATATGAACAAAGTAAGGTTGAATGATTGTTTAAATTTCGTGTTCTTAACCTAAGCCAAATATAATAAAAGTAAAAACTTCTCATTGATATAAAAATGATACAAGGTGAATACATCTGAAAACTAATCTAGCATACATTTTAAATTAATGTAACTAGAAGATATATTCGAACTAATCTACTCGACACATCATTGTTCTAACTTTGAGGGACACTTGGGCCAGATGATAAAAGACAGATTGAAAGCGTTTCGGTGGAATCAAGTTTGCAAAATGGAACATGACTGCCTGATAGCTCATGGTGAAGTAGCTAGTCGGGTCCATCACCTTTCCACTATAGGCGATCTTCCCTAGATGCACATATATGGAAAATGCGAAAATATGGCAAATTTTCCAGCTTCTAAATCATATGCGCCAACATCAGAGTCGCTGATGTTCGGCTACATCATGGTAGTAGGAAGGCTAGGTTAATCCTAGAATCTTGCTCGATTATATGAGATGTTAACAAGAAAACTGAGAGGATTTATCACGGAAAAGCAGTGGAATCCGTAAGGGTGATGGTAGATCATTAACAATGTCTAAGTGATTGGAAGCACTGTGTGTTAATAGATTTCAAAAGCACATCTCAACCATTGAATTCCAAAAGACTCACTGCCACCTGTAGAATAATATCTTTCTATATATAAAAAGTGTCTATCTAACGAAATTTCTTGGTTTAACGGAAAATATTTTTTCACCCCCCCTACTTTCAAAATTATAATTAAATAATAATAAAAATAAATTAGCTTTTGACAATTCCTTCAAA
>CAIGRR010060639.1:0-17800 GCA_903798365.1 Fraxinus sp. 1973-6204
TTACTATTTGGCATTACCAGTTAGAACATCATTGGATAAATAATGATGCGAAATAAAAAATTTTAAATGGATATACAATGAAGAATCAGAAGATTTTTCAATACAATGAAATCTTATATGATATTTGTTCTCTTTCATGAAAAAATTTCATTAACCATCGCTAGCTAAAAAATGGATTGAATTTCCTATATTTTTGAAAATTAATCAGGGTGATAAATAAGGGCTCATTATCATCCATGTTGACAATCCAAATATTATTTGTATCTGATAAATTTGATACATATACTAAATGATTGCATGGTGTCGCAACCTGAAATTTGCGAAATTATTGCTCAAATTTTAAATTGTGAGCATAATTTTCAAATTATACAATTAAGATGTCTTACTAATACTAGTGATCCTAAATTTCATCCTTTTAATACATATTAGTTGAGATATCAACAAATGGTTTAACATTATTACTTGTTAAACATCTTCAATTAATTTAATTGAGAACAAATGACTTATAATTTCTATTGAGGGAATGTTATTACACATCATGCCAACATCATAGTTCTCCATGTTATAATTGGCTTATAGTCGAGCCTAATTTTTCCATCTACTTATTTTGATAGTATGTAAAATTGATTCACCACAATACACTAAGATGAAAAGTAAATAATGCTGAGAATAAATGCATGGTTTGAACCTTTATCTTGTAAAAATGATTGTCAAATTGATTGGACAATTACCTCAGCATTCGGGGGGAATTAAGAAACTGAAATATTGTACAAATACATCAATATCTAATTCTTGCAAAAGATAATTCAAACCAAAATGAATCAACAACGTATCACGCCCTAGCTTTAACAGCTCCAACAAGAATTTGATGTCCTAGGAGGACAATCGTTAACATTGTATTTGATATATTTATAGCAAACCCTGAAGCGTGATAATATTTAATTTTTATGCAAAAATCTCCAAACCAAAATGGAAAAATTAGTAAAAAATGTCCCATTAAGGAGGCATATATTCTTGATGAGTATTTAGACATAACAACGTATAAAACACAAGAAGATGTTCAGATATCTGATATGTTGAAAATTGAGATATTTCAATAAATTATGTCATTATGGAAAATAAATAGAATCGAAAAAGTAAAGAAAAGAAAAGAAAAAGTTGTCAACAACACTTTTGTACATAATATACTGCATTATATTATGAATAGTTAGGAATTGAAATAAATGCGTCGAAATATATTGATCGAAGTAATGATTGGCCAAATAAAAGGAACGCTGTCCTAAATTGAATTTAGTCTAGAAACTTGAAGTTTCTGACCTGAAGTCCAAAAACCTAAAAGTGTATACTTATGCAAAATGAAAATGGAAATGGTAAAGTCGTAATATGAAATGTACGACTCTTTATATAATGAATTTTGCAAAGATCATGGTGGATGAAATCACGTATTTACTTCATATCATGTTATCTTGACGATGCATGAAATTTGAAATACGTGATAGTCAACTCATCGACATGACTATTAATATTATCCTTGAAAGATCTAATATGCCTAAACATAATTCAAATGATATTATCATGAGAATAGTAAATACGCACTGTACTCTTTTTCCCTTGATCGATGTTTTGTTCCATTGGATTTTTTGGCAATGTTTTAATTAGACAACATTTGTAGCATATTCAAAAGAATAATGTACTTTTTTCTTTCATTATGATTTTTCAGACAAAGTTTTTCCTAATAAAGTTTTAACGATGCATATTATTTGTATAATGAATGTATATAACATACAACACATTTACCCGCAAAATCTCCAACATGTATGAGATTCCCCAAGAGATAACAATAGCTATTTTTCAAATCATTATGTTACTACAATCATCAAAGATTAATAAATCTCGTATGAAGATGATGTTATTTGAAGACTACACAAGACAACATGATGCTACTTCATTAGAAATTGTAATATTGAAGACAGTGACATACAAGAAAAAGATGAATTGATATAAGAATTGCAATCAGAGGAGCAGCTGTACTCTTCTTCATTCGATCAAGTGTTATCTCACTGGATTTTCTTGATAAGATTTTTACGAGATACATAATTTGTAATGTGTCATTCAATGGAGAGTATTGTAAATGATAAGACTATTAGCGAATGAAATGTACATCTGCAGTCCTAGAAATTATTATCATTGTATTCCAAATTCTTTCATATAAATATGATGTTTTGGTTCTCAATATAACATACAAGTCTATCAACTTTTATTCTTCTTTTTTTATCTTCTCTTTTTATAACAATTATATGATTATTTAATTTTTAAACTAGAGTTATAATTATTTGTGGAAAAAGACAAAATAAGAAATAAACATATAGCTTGTTGAATTTGTATAAGAATTCAAAAGTTCCACTCTTTATGCATGAAAATTCTCTATTTACACAATATCAACGAAATATTTGGATAAAAATCATCTGGACAAACAAACTTATCTTATATATAGACGCGCTTTTTAGAAAATTGGGACAAACTTGTTACGCCTCATTTCCGAGGCTCAAGGAAAAGGTGCCACGTGGTGGACTACTTGCCACGTGGAAAGTAGCTGAAGAAAGTCAAAGAAAGATCCACAAGGTCAAATAACGAAGGGGTCAAACCGACCGAGGTCCTTGCCTCAGAAAGTGAAGTTCTTGTTGAAGCACCATGATTTGGGCTGAACTACTACTTGAGGAAAACGCAGAAAGGGGCTGAGGCTCTCTATCTTTCCGAGGCTCAAACCATCCGATGTCCTTAAGTCGACATTGTCCCATGATATGGATTTGAAGATCTTTTTGATGTGATTGATGTAACGTCTGTAATAAAGCATGTTAGTGTGTCAGTCTACAATGTAGAACGATTGATCCCTTATCGATATTAATTATAGAAGTAGACATTGATGTGAGGTTTTAATATAGGAGATGTGACCACGTAGTACTGATCCAACGATCACTACGTTGGCCATGACAGTATAAATAGCCCCTCCTTATAAAAAATTGGGGTTAGCATCTGGCAATCAAGAAATCAAATACAATATATACTAAAAAACTCTCAAGATATTCATAGTAAAATACTTAGCAATGCCTTTATCTATAGTTCATTACATTATTGATGAATATAAACCCCGAAGAGAAGAGCCTGTAATTCATATACAAATTCTTGCTTCTAATCTATCATTCCACATATTCCTTTAAATAAAGAAGAGATTTATTTTTGGAGATTTGCTTGGCAGTCGTTGTCTCGTTGATAGTGCGATTGTCTTTGATTCATACCGCTGAAGTCTGAACGTTTTCGTCTCTTGTCAAAAAGTGCCTCCCGCTTCCATTTCATACTGATTACCGTACTTATTCCGGTAAGAACGAGCCGGAACCATACTTGATGTGGCAATAGTGGACCCGACATCTGTTGAGTTCATTTTTTTGGTCAACAAAACCCATCTTATTTATTAAAGTTGAGGATGGATTTGTCAGGAAACAAATGTTGGGGACAATATTGAAAATTATCTCTAACTCCGGGGACGGTAGTGGAAATTCACCTTATTTCATCTACATGTATCTGACCCCCAAAATTTCCAGGGTTTTGCCAAGCTCCTCCTTAGTCCATACATAGGGAAGATTTCGCCATCCTTCTCCTCCTCCTCGATAATCCGGACATACGGAAGCCATCCAAAAATTTTCTATTCTTTCAGTTCTGTAAAATATTAGCATTTACAGAATGCTTCTGCGGACCCTTTTGCTTTCCAAAAATCTCAGGCATGGAAGATATGCTCTTAATAAAAATCTAATAAAGATGGGATTTTTATCGTATTTTGATAACCCCGTTTCGAATTCCCCACCAATGAATGCGGAGAACTGTAAATTTATTAGAAATTACTGTTCGGGGAATCATAGGAGTGAAGATTCCACCGAGTGGACTGACGAAATACAGTATTTAGATGAGTCAGGAAGTGTTATTTTCTCCGGTAAGGGAATAAGATCAGTCGAGCCAGGGGTTGATGACCATGTAATGGTGGGAGGTATTAAAAAGCCCATGTTGAATGCCTCAGCCGTTGCTAAGATGGTTGAGGTTGTAAAGAGGTGGAGATGGGGCCCTGATATGGAGACCCACTTGGATAAATTGCAGTTTCTGCCAAATATGACTCACATTGTGCAGGCCTTGAAGATCATCGATGACGCTGATGCTTCATTGAGTCTGTTTCGATGGGCTAAGAGGCAATCTTGGTACGTGCCAAATGATGAGTGCTATATTACATTGTTTGATAAGTTGAATTTGAGTAGGGATTTTGATGAAATTCAGTTGGTTTTTGAGGAAATGGTTCGTGATTCCGGTGAAAATCGGACGTCGTCCTTTAGTGCGTACAACAGGGTAATTCAATACTTGGCTAAGGCAGAGAAATTGGAGGTGGCATTCTGTTGTTTCAAGAAAATTCAGGAGTCCGGTTGTAAACTTGACACACAATCATATAATTCGCTCATAACTTTGTTTATCAATAAAGGGTTGCCTTATAAGGCATTTGAGATATATGAGAACATGGAAAAAGATGGTTGTTCCTTGGATGCTTCGACTTATGACTTGATGATACCGAACCTTGCTAAGTCCGGTCGTCTTGATGCGGCAATGAAGCTTTTTCAGGAGATGAAAGAAAAGAATTATCGACCAAGTTTTGGGATATTTGTTTCTCTTGTTGATTCAATGGGTAAGGCTGGGAGGTTAGATACATCAATGAAATTATACATGGAGATGCAAGGTTTTGGGTTGAGGACATCTGGAGCCATGTATGTTTCTCTAATTGAGTCATTTGTTAAGGCTGGAAAGCTGGAGACAGCTCTCAGGCTGTGGGACGAGATGAAGAAGGCAGGATTTAGACCTAACTATGGGCTCTACACCATAATTGTTGAGTCCCATGCTAAATCTGGGAAGCTCGATACTGCAATGTCGATCTTCTCGGATATGGAAAAGGCTGGATTTCTACCCACTCCATCCACCTACTCTTCTCTTCTGGAGATGCATGCGGCTTCTGGTCAAGTAGATGCTGCCATGAAGTTGTATAACTCAATGACTAATGCAGGTTTGAGACCAGGTTTAAGCACTTATTCAGCTCTTCTGAGTTTACTTGCAAAAAAGAAGCTCGTGGATGTGGCTGCAAAAATTTTACTTGAGATGAAGACCATGGGATACTCTATTGACGTGAATGCTAGTGACATTCTGATGATTTACATTAAGGATGGTTCTGTTGATCTTGCTTTGAAGTGGCTGCAGTTCATGGGTTCATCAGGCATCCGAACAAATAACTTCATAATTCGACAGCTCTTTGAGTCGTGCATGAAGAATGGCTTATATGAGTCTGCCAAGCCTCTCCTCGAAACATATGTAAATTCTGCTGCGAAGGTTGACCTCATACTTTACACATCAATTCTAGCCTATCTCGTGAGATGCCAGGACGAGCACACGGAGAGGCATTTGATGTCAATCTTGAGTACTACAAAGCATAAGGCTCATGCATTTTTATGTGGACTCTTCACAGGTCCTGAACAAAGGAAACAACCAGTTCTGTCTTTTGTAAGGGAGTTTTTCCAAGGTGTTGATTATGAGTTAGAGGAAGGAGCTGCCAGGTATTTTGTTAATGTCCTCCTTAATTACCTTGTTCTAATGGGGCAAATAAATCGTGCTCGGTGCGTTTGGAAAGTTGCTTACGAGAACAAGCTCTTCCCCAAGGCAATAGTGTTTGATCAACACATTGCCTGGTCCCTGGATGTTAGGAACTTATCAGTTGGAGCTGCTCTTATAGCAGTTGTACACACCCTTCATAGATTCAGAAAGCGCATGTTGTATTACGGTGTTGTCCCAAGACGGATCAAATTAGTCACAGGACCAAATTTGAAGATTGTGATTGCACAAATGCTGAGCTCAGTCGAATCACCATTTGAGGTCAGCAAGGTTGTTTTGAGGGCTCCAGGGGATACAGTGCTAGAGTGGTTTAAGAAACCGATTGTACAGCAATTCCTTGTGAATGAGATTCCGTCAAGATCCGATATTTTGATGCATAAATTAAACACGCTTTTTCCTAGTTCAGCACCTGAAATAAGATCTCTGTCCCCACCTAAACCTCTTGTTTCCGGGAAGGCACTGTAACTATGAACTATATTATGGGATGTATGTGTAATGTAGAATTTCAAGTTATTGATCACCTGATGCCTGGTTTATACGAGTTTTGAAAGTAATGATGCCTCCATGTTTTAATTTGATAATTTTCTTTCTGCACATTGAGGCTTGAGCTTAAAAGTAAGTTGAACTCTTTAGGCTATCCTTCGACATTTTCCATCTTTGATATCTGAATGGTGTTGTTTATTCGAGTTTAACAACTTTGAGTTTGATCTTATCATCTGTTTATTAATTAATTTAAGCTAAATTTTGTCAGTCATGAGTTTTTTCCCCACTTTCTTTATCATTTATATTCACTCAGTAGACCCTGTTGTTGATAATTTCTTCGTATATTTGGACTACATCAAGATTTTGATGCTGGACATCCATTTTCCTTCCATATGTGCTTGCGCTATCAAAAGTAAAAGATTTTGTGTAAACTTACTCCCTTAAGTTTGACTGGTTGTAATTGAATTCAGTCTCATCTCGACTTCCTCTCCACATCTGCAATTCTCTGCGTTTTCGCACTTAACCCTCTGTTTCAGGTTCGATCTTTGTCTCAAAGTTTGCCTATGTGAATTGATTCTGGATTCCTTTTTTTTTTTTTAATTTTTTTTCCCCTCGTTTAGTGGGAGTTTTTATCCCATTTTGCTGTAATCAGCAAGGACATTTTTATGGGTTCTTTATTAGTTTGGTCCAGATCTTTATTTAACCGTTATCCCTTCGGGGGTGGTCGAATTGGTGGAGCAGGTGAACGTGGAGACCGAATGTCACGAGTTCGAATCTCATACCAACACTTACTCGATCGAGCTATCGCACCAGACTTGCTTAGTGCGGTTTATCTCTACTGTGTGGTATGCGGGCTACTGCATATAGAGCGAGATTTACCCAGTGCGCACTCACGGGTAGCGACTGCGAGTTCATACGTGAACAAAAAAAAAAAAAAAAAGATCTTTATTTAACTGTCGAACCATTAAAATGTATACAATTCATTCTTCTCAATGTAGTTTGTGTTTCATTTATATATCCAATTTTTCTGCCACGTCTGGTTGTCAAATATGCATTTTTTTTCAGAAGCATGTACTTGTTGAATTGGATCCATTTCTTATTTTTGAAATATCAAAGTAGATTCATATTCCCTTTGTGAGACATCGAAATCATATATTTATTTGTCAAAAATGATCTTCGAATGAATGAGAAATTACAGTCCAAAGTTACCCATTGAAAGAGGTTTATGTTTTGGAGAGAGAACTAGTATTGCCGTAGAGAAAAATTGACGAGACAAATACTAGTTTCTATATGATCCCACTTTCTAAACCTTGCCATCAAAAGGAGAAATTACTGGGTATTATCTTGCGATTAACATACATCAAGTGATTCTGGGCCATATATAAAACATTCTATCCGCCAAATGATTCGTTCATTAGAAAGAAAATAAAAGGATTGTAACAGTAAACTGCACCACTGGAAGTAATAACACTAACATTACTCTTCCCTACTCGGTGTCCATAATAACATAGATAAAGTTAAAAAGCATAGATGGGCAATCATCATTTAGGAGTCAAACTGAAAACCCAAGAGCTCTATGTTTTGGGCATGAAGCTTTGAAAAGCTCCTGTATTCTGAAATGGTCCGATGGACATGGCCAGACTCGATTTATGTGGTGCACGTTATCGGATATTTGGGAGCTTGATTGACATTTTAAAACGATTTCTTTTCATAAGAAACCAATCCATGAATACCACCTTCAACCTGTGCTGCTCCAGTTCTTACCTGAGAAGTAGAAATAACAAAAACTTCAGTTCAACAAAGTTTACTACTTGCAACAGATAAGAATTTTCCCACATTTAAAAAGTTTGTCCATTCTTTTGGAAGTATTGATACAAGAAGGGTCATCTCTTGGCAGTTCCGAATTGAGGGTGTTTGCTTTGACAAGTCTTGTCAAGTTTCAATTCTCAAGAATCCAGATCTTGTTAAACTGGATTCACGAGAATTCAAAGTCTAACGAATTGAGTTCTATATTTCTCGAGAAATATGATCTGGCTAACTGAATATCGCAACTTGGACTTCATATTTAGTATGAACTGTAGCTAGAATAGCAATGAAAGGAAAATCAAAAGTATTAATCCTACCTCGAGCCTTAGCACGCCTGATCTCAAAAGGTCATGAGCAGACTGCAGGGAGGAAGCACCAAGATCTTGGAAACCCTGCTTTAGTGCTTGCATTGTGTAAGGAATGAACTTCAGTACAGAACCTTTAACTGCAACCGCCCCAACAACCCCTTGAGCAATCTTCAATTTAGCCGTATCACCCAAGTACCTGGCATCACTCCCTTTCATCATTGCTTCTAGCGATCCCATTCCTCGATACTTTTTGACACGACGACCACCCTATAATTGCATGTTGCAGGTAATTTTAACAGGGTTATAATGTAGTCACCAGTGGGAATATTCTACAGGAAGACAAAATCAATGCATAAAATGAAAGGAATAAAAAAAAAAAAAAAGAGGGAGATAGAGAAGGAAGAATCAAAACCACCGCATTCAAAATTAATAAAATAAAAAAATGGAATTACGAGTACATATTAGAACAAGCAGGCAGATCAACGAAGAGCAACATGCAATCTTAAACCTGTTAATTATAAACATTCTGAATGCATGGTTATTACAAGTGCGCTTCAATTATATTATGTTCTGCCATTACCTGAGTACATTTTATTACCTTGCCAGACAGAATCGATAATCATATTCGATTATATACTGCAATAAGTTTTTTTAGGCTTCCAGTAAAATCTTTGTAATCTTATATTCATATTTCATTTGCCTGATGTTCCAGGTTTAGCACAGATATATCTTATGACACTTTATAATGGGATTTAGAGGCTCTGGCAAGCCAGTTCTGTATCTGCAGAGGGGAGTGATTAACTAATAAATTTCCAATTTTCAATGTAAGCACTCATTAAAAATAATAAGAACATCATAAGCACATGGGCAGCTACCTTGAACTTGAGACACATAGACCAATCTTCAGAAAAGGCAAGAGGTTTGTAGAAAATATCACGAACTCAAAGCTGGAGGAAAGTTTAAGGAGGTGTTTGATGGATATTATTGAGGAAAGAATGTATTTTAAATAGTGATATGATGAAAAATATGTGGTTAAAAAGTAAGAAAAAGTTATTGATGCGATAGAAAATATTTTATTGAAGAATGTGTGGTTTAAAATGAATTATGAAATAATGTGTGTCAAACAGGGGCTGAATGTTTGACATATAGAACATAAAATGCGACAAGCACCTGATTAATGTAAGTGCCAGGAGCTTCACTGCTTCCGGCTAAGAAGCTTCCCATCATTACAGTTGATGCCCCTAAGACCAAAGCCTTGACAATGTGCCCGGAATTTGAAATGCCACCATCAGCAATTACAGGCACACCACTCTGTGCAGCAACTGATGCAACCTTGTAAACAGCCGTTGCCTGAATTTTTTTTCAACAGAATATAATAACATAACTCAAGTTAAACAGGCAGCATTTCAAATAATTCCAAATTACTATCAAACTGCTCAATAATACATTCAAAACCCATGTCCAACTAACCTAGTCAATGGCACACAGTACACATATTAAGGTGCACCAAAATGACATGAATTTGTCTATAAACAAAAACTCATGCTGGGAGAACCGAGATACCACTTGGAACAGACTAATATTGTTACAAACAGAAAGAAGAGTGACAGAATCATGCAATTTTTTTTTTATTAAATCTCAAAACTCTATCAAACATTTTAAACTAGGGATGGAATTTTTATCATTCAAAGACAGGTGTTTTATCAATCGAATAATCTTTAAAGATACCGTTGAGACATAAAACAGTATATACAACTACTTTTTAGAGAGCAAAAGAGGCAAATTAGTAATATCAATTAATGGCATTAGCATACCAATATTCTATTCCATCTAACATACTACAATACCAAATTGATTCCAACATTCTATTCTATCTTGCTAAAATACCAAATTGATTCCAACATATGCACCCTAAAATACCGAATAATTCCAACATATGCACTCTAAAATACACAATCGATAGTAGCAATTGTTAACTGAACATATAGATCAAAACTTTGCCAATGCATACCTGCCCACGCCCAACAGCACATACTTCCTGAGTGGTACAAATGGATCCTGATCCCATCCCAACTCTCAACCCATCTACTCCTGCTTGAATCAAGTTTTGTGCCTGGTATGTTGTCACCACATTCCCACCAATCAAATCCAAATCAGGATACGTATTCTTAGCATACTTGATCATGTCAATCTGATAACTCGAATTCCCTTGCGAACTATCCAAAACCACTACATTCACCCCAGCCTTAACCAAATGCTCCAGTCTTTCCTTATCCGACTCCCTTGTCCCTATAGCTGCCCCCACTAAAAACTCACCATCCGAGCCCACTGATGGAAGTCCCAATTTCGGAAAGCCTTTTATCCTCTCGCAGTCGTCACTTGTCACTAGATTCACTATTTCTTCTCCTTCATCATTTTTATCACTCACTAAAGGTACAAATTCAAGCTCCTTTTTTTCTAAATAGCCCGCAATATCCTCAAATTTATAACTAGCAGGCAATGAAACCATGGACTTTGTCATGTACTTAGAAACACTAGTTTCCTTATCAGTTACTTTTTCCCATTCAGATATTTTAACAATCCCCAATAGTTTCGATTTCTGGGTTCCAGATTCAGTTACAAAAATGCAAGGAGAAGACGAAAACTCATCAGCTGATAGAATCGAATCAGAGGGAGATTTGAATATGAGTTCATGCCTGAAAGGAATTTTGTGCGATTTTGCTAGTCGAACCAATGAGGCCTGGTGTGAAGGCGTGGTATTAGAATGGACTATGCCGATTGCACCGAGGGAGGCCATGGCGGCCGCCATGGAGGACTCAGTCACAGTGTCCATGGGGGAGGCGACACAGGGTGTAGCAAGGGAAATGCGACGGCTGAGTTTCGTGGAGAGTGAGACGGCATCAGTTGGGAAATCGATGTAGTGGGGAAGGAAGATAACGTCATCATACGTGTATGAATATCCCTGGTTGAAGAGCCGTGTCGCCGGAAATCCATCTTCCATAATTGCAGCTCCGTCCATGATCGCCGTCGCCAAAAAGAAAGGGTTTTTAGATATTGACAGAGAGTCAGAAGTCACGACTGGCCAGTAAAATATTGAAGATAGCAGACAGCACTATGAAGGTGGAGGGAAAAATCCAAACAGATAAATTTATTTAAGGGATAATTGCAGCAGAGGCCCCAAACCTTTCAAATAGTTGCAGACGTTCCCCCAACCTTTCATTCATTGCAACCGTTGCCCCTAATCTTCCGAAAAGTTGCGACTGAAGCCCCGATAGATTCATCAAATGCCCATTTAGTTGACCAAGAATTTGAGTTTGACCACATTTTTTTATATTTTTTGTGAAGTGCATAATGGTAATTTTCAATTTACTGCATAAGTTAAAGAATTAATCTTGATGTACATAATATTATACATAAAGTTTTACATAATGGACAAGTGGCTCTCCCCTATTGGGCACTTATTTTGTGATGTGTTTGGATGACATCGAGAGTGGTCAATCGGTTCTTGGTTGCAACCATGGGTTCCATCTAATGTGCGCTGATTCTTGGGTATCTAAGCACCCATTTTGTCCTGTTTGTCAGGCCAAGATTGGGCACGAACTCCTCAATCCTCCTGAGAGCAATCCCTGTTGATTGTTCAATTCTCTCAACTTTTTTTTTTTTTTGGCTTTGAAAGTCCATTATGGTATCAATTACTTTATTTTTGTTTGAAGGGTTTTAATTTGATGACAAGGTTCTTGTAATAGAACAAATTTTACAGTGTTTATTATTCTGTTTTTATGTTTGTTTCCTTTCATGTTTTTTCTCGATTCTGGCTCGATAGGTTTTAGAGTGGCGGTAGGTTTGGGTGAGGATGATGGTTTGCTGTGTGAGGGGTGATGGTGGTGGACTGTAGCCGATGACGACAATCGACGCCAATAGGTGGCTGGATGGGTTTTAGAGTGGTGGTGGGTTTGGGGGAAGATAAATAGTCTTATGCTAGTTTTTATTTATTTATTTATTTTTTGTTTCTCTAACTTGGTTTTAACTTTTTTTAATGTAGTAAATTGAAAGTTACCATTATACCCTTTATCAAAATATAAAAAATGTGGTCAAACTCAATTTTTTGATCGATTAACAGGCATGTGGATGGAATTCGTCCATTGGGGCTTCGGCCGCAACCTTTCGAAAAATTAGGGGTGACGGTTGCTACGAATGAAAGGTTAAGGGAAAGTTTGCAATTATTTGAAAGGTTTGAGGCCTGCTGCAATTATCCCATTTATTAAAAGAAAAAAAAAAAAATCTATCTTTCTTCATATCAAGAGATAAATTTAAGTCCTGGTTTGTATTTTTAGCGGGTTTTGACAAAAAAAGTTATGAAATTTATGATGAGAAGTTGATAAAAATTGTATGACCCATAAAATGTAGGACCGAAAATGAGTCTCTATAAAAATAAATTATAGAAAATTGGGGCCAACTGAGTTCAAAATCACTCGCGACGCCAAGTATTACTTGGGCCCTAATTGTGCTACCCGATTTTTCAAGTTTTGTTGATCATGTTATTGCAATTCATTTAGAGGATTAAGTCCATTTCAAGATGTTAAGATGTCAATTACACATTGAGCTCGGCAAGAGGAGAAGTGACGATGAGTCTAAATTCGAGGACGAATCTTTTTGACATGGAGAGAATAGTGCAATAAAGAATTGGAATGAAGATTTTTGTCTTTATTGAATTAATAGCTTTGCTAGGAGTTGTTTTGTCATATTTCGTATTTAAACGAGAGTTGCGACTTCTTTATTTATTGGTTGTTTTTTGATAAAATTAAATGAAATTGTGAGATTTTCTTCAATTCTTCAATACAATCTCGATATCACATTTTGAATCAACTCCGTTGATTAAATCAATTATTCAATATTCTTGTACGAATCAACAAATAATTTATTTATAAATTTACGACTTTATTTGGAAATTAATAAAATTTGAATTCAAATAGAACTCTATATCTCAATGTAGATCAAATAAAAACATACTGCACTTGCTGTTTACCATACTCCATTTAAGAGTTCTTTTCACTCTATACGACCGAAAACTATAGAATGACAAGATCAATTTAAATGCCACTCTCTCAATATAGATAAATTAAATGTTCAATACAATGTGATTATAGTTTTCTTAATTAAATTTAAAAATTAGATAAATCTCCGTTAGATAAAGTAAAAAGATTTATATGCACTTCATATTTTTAAATAAGCAAGATAAACAACAAATACATAAATTCGACGAAATATTTTCCTCCCGTTAACATAATATTTGGATAAAAATCTTTATAAAAGACCAGATTTTTTCATTGCTTGGATTTTAAAGATGAAAATGTGAAGAAAAGAAGGTAAAAATATAGGCCCCGTTTGATAGGGTTTATTTTTCCCTAGAGTAATGCTACAGGAACCTGCTGGGTTACCTGTAGCATTACCCGACCCCACGCCCCCCACTCACAATGGGGGGACCCGCCCCATTATTTAATTCACCTCGGGCCCCCCTCATTGTGAGTGGGGCGGTGGGGTCGTGTACCCGGGCGTGTAAACGCCCGGGTACCTTTAGCAAATTTCTTTTTCCCAAACCCCCAACGCGATCCCTTTTTCCAGGTTTTCAATGAATTGGTTTTCCCACNCACCTTGGGCCCCCCTCATTGTGAGTGGGGCGGTGGGGTCGTGTACCCGGGCGTGTAAACGCCCGGGTACCTTTAGCAAATTTCTTTTTCCCAAACCCCCAACGCGATCCCTTTTTCCAGGTTTTCAATGAATTGGTTTTCCCACCACTTTGATGGGATTCCAGCTTTTTTTTTATTTTTATTTTTTTTTGCAATGGAAACAAATTCTATCCACAATTGTTAAAAAAAAAAAAAATTTCCTTTAATGGATAATTTTCATGAAAAATAAAGTCAAACAAATCCAAAATTTCAACATTTTTCAGGTAGAAAATTATACCAATCAAACACAATTAATTGACAATTCCCAATAAAACAAGTTCTAGGCAATTCAATTCCTTGAAATTCATTTCTTTCCATCCAAATTTCATTCTTGCAATCAAATGGACTCGTAGTGCAAAAAAGAGCAAGAATTAAGGATCTTCATTACAATTAAAATATAGCGCGGTAAAAAAATGGCGTGAATATAATTCTAAAAAATTATTTTGTCCAAAAAGGCACTCAACAAATAATATTTAAAATTCCCAAAATCCAGAAGAAACCCGTTATTCATTCAACAAATATGTACAATAACTTACAAAATCGTAGTAAAAAAAAAAAAAAAATTTAATATAATCATGGGAATCTGCAAAAGATGTTATTATCTTGAAAAAAAAAAAATCAGAAGTAGATGAAATGGCATCCATCATAACCTGAAATTAACCAAAATGAATAAATTAATTTCAAAATATTTGAGCCACTTTTAAGTACAATCGAACATAAAAAAAAAATAAATAAATAAAAAAAAATGAACTTACTTGGATCTATGGAAACAAGAATGGACGTTCCTCCGAATTCACACGTGCCTCCAGCCACCTTAGTTCTCTGCCAAAAGCTGTTGAATGCGTATGACGCATGTGCAAATAGAGTGTTAGGCTGAAAACACGGTCCACTAGGCTGAATTTGATCGCAATCGGCTCCAGACCCGCATGCATAGTTCATTGCCTCTTGGATGATCGGGTCGGGTACCGATGGCTTCGCCACACACCAAAGTGTCGTGGAGGCGGTGTGAGGCGGCGGCGGCACCGTGGGTGGTGGATAAACAATGGGCGGGTAGAAAATGTGTGGGCTGGGAACGTATCCGCCGGAAGGCGAAGGTTCGTTAATGGGCGGGCTGGGGTTAAAGTAAGGTGGGCTAAGCCCAGGTTGAGTTGGAGTAGGAACATTATATGGTGGGCTTGGTACATAATCAGGTGGATTTGGGACAAGACTAGTTGGGCTAGGAACAGTAGTTGGTGGGTTTGAGCCGGGCAATGTTGGCCCAGAAGAGGCTGGAGGGGGTAATGGGGTGTAGCCACCTGTTGGGCTTGGGATTGTAGAAGGGGGCTGTGGTGTAGATGGGGGGCTATTATCAGGCAAGGGAATGGGAGCAAGGGAGTCATAGGGTGGCATAGAGGATGGTGAACTAATATAAGGATTACTATTTGATGAATCCAATGGCATGACAAGTTGCTTAAAAATGGGATCCAAAAAGGAGTGTCCTTTTCCCGTCTCAAACCGCTTCAAATTGTGCATTTTTCTAGTAAATTTGATGCTCCAACTTCTCGAATGTTTTTGAGTTCTGAATGAGTGAGCTGATTTTCTCGCATCTAATCAATATCGATTGAAGTATCACGTATCGAAAATTAAAAAACTCTAATTCTATACCATCAAAAGCAATAAAATTGCAATAAAAGAACAAATAAACAAAAAAAAATAAAAATGCAAGGTTCGCATCCATGTTGCAGTAATTCACTGCGATTAAAAGAAGTTCACAAGAGAAAAATCGCATACCATATTTTCTCTGACATGTCTCTCTTTCGACGATGATCAAATAAACCCTAATTAAGGCTCTCTATTTATAAGAAAAATTAGGACAATACTATGATAAACTGAAACATATGAACTTACCACAATGTACAAGGGATATAGCTGCAATACACACACAGAGACCTCGAATGTACAATGTAAGACGAGCACTGTTTTTCTCCATGTCTTAGTTTAGACGAAGAGTTCAAACTATAAAGCAAGTTTGCTCCCACTCCACAGATACAACACTTAGAATCAAGGGGTTTATATAGAATGACCAAAACAGTGAAGGAATTGGGCATAAAGACGATACTTTAGAAGCAGGCAGCAGCTCACTTTGTACTGCCACAGATTACCTGGGTGATGTGTGCATGAAGAAATGTAAAAGAGTGAAAAAAAGATGCATAATTGCATTCTTTAGGATAAGGGTATTTTTGGGTACGTAGAAGTTGGCATATATGCTTGCTTGATAGTAGGAAATACCCAAAAGTTCGAGTTTTTAGGACTTTTCTTTTGCTTGCTTTCTACTCAAAGCCCTTCTGACTATCCTCCATCGCCTCCCACTTTCTGATTCATTTCATCAGGTTGAGGCTCAAACATAATCTGCTTTTTTTTAAGGTATAANTGATAGTAGGAAATACCCAAAAGTTCGAGTTTTTAGGACTTTTCTTTTGCTTGCTTTCTACTCAAAGCCCTTCTGACTATCCTCCATCGCCTCCCACTTTCTGATTCATTTCATCAGGTTGAGGTTCAAACATAATCTGCTTTTTTTTAAGGTATAATCTGCATTTTTTTTAAGAGTAATCTGCTTATGATGCTTAAACATCACCCCTTTAACTCTATTGGGCTTGGTTCACCCAAGAGATAAACATTAATAATAGCATTTTTGATGCGGTAAACTCAATAATACTAAACACGATTAAATAAGGACCATCCATTCAAATAATGAAGTGTGTTTTTGTATCATATTTAATTTTGACTGTATTAATATTGAATTAAATATATTTGATAGGCTTGTAGGAAATTATTAACGGAATTGTGTGTGTTTTTGTGCTTTTTAAGGTTTAAATAAATCTTAACAAATAAAAACTACACAAGTATTAGTTTTGCAATTATAAAATGGGAGAATGTTCTTTTTGTTGGAAATTGTTTAGAAGATTGAAAATTTGGTTAAGTGTCAAAACAAAAAACTTGGAAAAATGACTTTCGTGTCAACTTCGGCCAAATATTCGGATTTGGTCCGATGGTCAAATTACAAAAGTAAATAGACCAACTTATTCTACTCATCGAGTAGATCGTCGTGATATATTTGAAATCTCAAAACCAATTCCGATTGAATGAGAAATTACGGTTCAAAGTTGGAAGAAAATAGAAGAAACTGTCAAAAATTTGCCCAAGCGTGTTGCTAGCCCGATGCTGGACTGTCGCTCGAGCGATAAGCTAGCAATAGAGTCTCTGTTATTTTTGCTCGAGCGACGTGTTGGCGACAGGCCAGCGGTAGTGAATGGTGCGACATTGGGGCGTGACACTTCATTCACAACCTTTCATCGTCTATATATAGGACCCCTTGGACGTGTATTTATCATTTCATATCATTCTTTACATGTTATGTTGCATAAAATACTTCATCGAAAGTGATTTCTTTGCATAAAATCATAAGTTCGGTAAAGAGAGAACTCCGTTCGAGTTCGTTGGTCTAAGCCACTTGGAGTGCTCCTATGGCTTGACGTGGTCGTTGTATCTTGGGAAATGATTGCTGAAAAATCGTTAGCACCGATGCGGGGCAAATCCATCTAAAGGATAAAGTGTTCAAAACTTGCCTCGGTCAATTGCATCACTTGCATCTTTTTTTTCATTATATTTCTCATTTTTTATTTCATTTATGTTTGATTTCAAAATATTGTTAACCTTGTTTATACGTTTATATTGAAAGGTTCAATGACATGCTTTCATTCAAAAATGGAAATTGTGTATTCAGATTCGGTAAATCATTAAGTTGTC
>CAIGRR010060667.1:0-12300 GCA_903798365.1 Fraxinus sp. 1973-6204
TTCATTTTTTTTATCTTCTTAAAAACAAAAAGCTAACAAAAAGTGACAAAATAAAAAAAAAAATGACATTTTAAAAAAGTGACGAATTCAAAAAAGTGGCACAAATTAAAAGAAGCTATACAGATTAAAAAAATGACAGACAATAAAAAAAGTAACAAACACTAAAAAAGTGACAAAATTCAAAAAAAAAAAGTGACAAGCTCAAAAAAGTAACAAAATTTTTTTAAAAAAAGTGACGAAAATTAAAAAAAAAAAAAAGTGAATCACTCAAAAGTGACGAAACATCACATGAATTTTCCCAAATCCAAATCCCTCTAATTGCCAAGCAAACTGAGACGGCATGTTATGAACTATCCATAATTCAAAAAATTTAAATAAATAGGGTATTTTGGTTTAAATTTGGACTTCCTCGCAAGGTATGATTTGATTAGAAAATAAGTCAAAAATTGTACAAATCAAATTGCTTATAACCCACATTCAAGTATGCATCAGGTTAAGCATCTACACCTGACATGCAATCTTGAATACACTGCAAAACAGATAATTAGGCACAAAAAGTTCCCAAGAATTGCATTGAACAGTGATATAATGTTAACATAATGCAGAGTCCAACAAAAGAAAAGAGAAAAATCACCTCTAAAATTGAAAAATGAGTCACCAGATTCATAGTAAATTGATAACTCTTCACACAAACAGGTAATAACATCATAAACTGCTAATTTCTCAGCAGCAAGCATGAATGTTAATTGTCTAAATAAATGAATCATTAAAATGGTGATAACATCACAAAAAGACTCTGGGGGAAAAAGTAAGTCCCGTAGGAGCGACAAAGCAACAGGAGTCCAATTCCGCTTCCCGCAGAGATTAAAAATGTTACACATTATAACATGCAAGATAATGATTCTCAACAAAAGATCACATCACTCACTAGCATTCCAACTCAGGATTGTGATCTCAATGAACAAAGAGAGGATCTCCTATACCAACATCAAAGAGAGAACTCAAAACATTTTTTTGCCTATTACAAAGCTCTACAAAACTAATTCACCCTCAAACATAAAGGATAAAGGAAAATTCCAAATGACAGTCGGAGCTATACATTTTGAGCCTCATCGCTATTAATTGTACATGCTTCTCCGTGTAATTCCTCCCTCCATCATGAGCCTCATCGCTATTAAACCGGTCCTTTTCATCATTCACCCCATTAACATTATTTCCCTCATTAGACAGACCAGGTGATGATGAAAAATCAAGATTTTCACACATGGCCAGAAGATCATCAACAGGTAAATTGTGATTAAGACGACGAGCAATTCCAATAAATTTTAGGGCTCTTTGTTTATTGCCCGACCCAATTACCTCCTTGGCAATATTAATGCACCTTAATGCCTCATCCTTGTTACCATCTATAATGATTTCCCACTATCCAATCACTACCCAGCTTAAAAATCAACCAATATTTCCCCAAAATTTAACCCAAGATTCAGAATCTGAAAATATTGAATGCCCCACAAGATCATAATTTCGATTATAGCAAATTCTAGTGCAAGAATCTGACAAATTTATTACCTATACGCAAAGGCCAAGCTCTGCTGAAAGTCGTCTTTGCTGGATGGACGGCGAGCACAACTTCTACATCGATCCACGAAGGTGGTACAGGCAATCCATAATTCTGAGCTGAACCTAAATCTGTAGGTGATTTCCATGCTTATTGTCACACTTTCTCAGGATCTAGACTGCTCATCATGAAGGAAAGTGCAATTCTCACCATACGAACATCATTTCTCTGTCTAGAATTTTTGGCAATGCCTCCATTTATAAGAACTCTGGGCATCCTCGCCACCTGCTATAATCGGAATCTGAAACTCCTCCATCGACTTTGATGACACTTCTCGTTCTTCGTCATGGGCAGCAACCAATTCTTGATAGTGGGAAGCAAAATGGAGATTCGTGGTAGGAGTTTCCAGATTTCTGGTTTTGGGGGTTTCTAAGTTTATGGGGTTTGAACGTAATTAATACGGGAGTTAAAATTGTAATTAGGTTTAGGGGGTACTTATCTAATTTGTTATTTTTTGAACGTAACCAGTCTAATTTTCCCAATAAATAATTAGAGACTTTTTGTTTGTAGAGCCCATATCTCTATCCGCACACTGAACCAGTCATACATCTATGGAACCTAAAACCCTTCATCTAAAGTTTTCAAAGTTTACAATTCAAGACGAAGTTTAAAATTCAATAATATTAATATGGTGGTAATCATGAATTTTTAAATTAATTAAAACGGATTTATTAGGGTAACCGTTTATTAGGGGATCTAGTTAGATATGTTTAATTTTATCTTCATATATACAGTTACACATAAATCGCTCTCATAAACTACATCTTTCTCTCCTCTACCATACACGAACACCATGTCTCTCTCTACTATTCATGAAGCTTCGACTATCTCTATAACACCGGATCTTCAAACTAAGCTTACACTTAGATAACAACATAATACTCCTTCATACAACTCCCAATTGCCGCCATTATCGCCGAAGCTTCATCATGAAATAGTTGTATTACATTTTAGCTTCAACCTTAGTAATATTTAAAATGGTTAGAACTCGTAGTGTTGATGTGAACATAAAAGAGAAAAATAAAGTAAAAGAGGAAGAAAATTGTCGAAGATTCTTCTTCATCAAAGAGATTGAAAACCCATGAAGAAGGTGAAATCTAATTTTGTGACTTGATTTGTGAAATTTGTGACCTATTTTTTTATTAAATTGTGAGCCGGTTTGTGGGTATTTTGTGATCGTAATATCATTTTGTGACATGTTCTGGGTATTTTGTAATTTGAAGAGCTTGTGACCTGTGTTGTATACTATTTGATCGACCACCATTTATGTGAACTGAATATATTTTGTAAAGTGTGTTGGATTGTTTGTGGCTGAAATACATGTTGTGACCTGTCTACTGTTTTATGTTATGATTTTGGAGAATTTGTAACATGGCAATAAGGTCCATGAAGGGGTATTATAGTTTGTGAAGACTCTTACATATCTATTGAAAGCAATCGGATTATGGATGGAAACTAGTGATGATAGGGGTGGCATATCCAGGGAGCTGCTAATTAACATTTTCAGTGGTTTACCACAATAACAAAATGAGTAAGTTTCATTATGGGCATTACAAGCTGTCATTTTTCATTAATATTTTGTAGTTACTTATAGTTCGTCTACTTTAAACGTTACATGCATGATTGTGGTGTTTTTGTCATAAAGTATGCACAGTATTTGTTGCGCAATAATCTTGCCAAAATGCCCATGTCATTTGATGTAGGGAATGCTATGCTTGAAATTACAGCGTTTCTGTTAAAAAATAGACAAATGAGGTAAGTCAAGATACTGAACTAATGTTGATGGAATTGTTTTATGATGGATTAGGTTATGGCTGTTCAAAATTAGACAAATAGGTGTTTTTACGGAGTCGATAGATGCTATCTTTATCTTTGTAATATGTTTTGAAATTGAATGGGACTTTGTTTTTATCGAGTAATTTGTACAATGGATGAATATTTTTATTACATTTATGTGAATGTGATTATGTGAATGGTTTTGTTTGTATCATCTAGGTAATGATCCTTATAGAGGTGAAAGTTTATATTTGAATGTGTCTAAACAAGTTACAGCTGGTCATATACGGTTAACGTGTTACATAATGGCAAGTCACAAATAAAAACAACTGTTTAACCTATTACATAACAATAGGTCACAGATGGTCACACTTGCTTAACAGGTAGGAGTTGCACATTTGTCATAGTAAACACGGACTTGGTCACATCTAGTTGAATAGGACATTCAAAGTTAGGTTGAACACACAACATGTCAATTAAATTCAATTTTATTCATAGTCGATTACAGACAACCATAGTCAAACAAAAAAAAACTATAGCTTGTTATCACCATTTTGTGCTAGAACTAGGTCACAAACAGTCACCACAAACAGAGTCATAATCAATGTTTGGTTACACAACCCTTCCCAAAAACACATGTGACCATGAAATGTAATCTGAGCTCTGTGTATAAATATGTCAACTCATGTAATCCAAACAATACACACGGCTACTTTTGCATGATTAAACTCCAATTCTAAATTATCAAGCTCAACCAGTTCATCATACTTGCATATATCGTTCACTTAGATAAGTGACGTGTAACCTTCGTACAACAAGCAAACGTGCAAAATTGGCATCCCGATCACACACGAATAATAGCATTTCACATTTAATTCATTAAAATCAGGAAACATTCATATGTAATAGAGACATGCAATGTGGAGATACCAGGTTACAGTTAGTCACAAATAACTAAAAAAAAGATGCATAATTTTGCATTTAAATAAAATAGTATAACATACTAAAAAATAAGTCACACGGAGATCAATTCAGGCCACATATTCACATTTAATGTGGACATATTGACATACAGTACTAGACATGTAAGGTTACATAGAGTTAATTCAACGCAAGGGCATTGGCCACAGATTAGGATAAAGAAGTCACGGATAGATCAATACAGGCTACAAAAATTCACATTTAATGTAGACGTATTTACATATAGTCAGCACATGTAGGGTCACAAAGAGTCAATTTCAATGCAATGACATTGGTCACTAATTAAACTAATTCCATGTATGGACTGCTACAACATTTAATAGATAGATCACAAACTATTCAATTCAATAGTCACAGCTAACAGTAACATGTATCAATGTAAATGAAGCACAGCTACAATCACAGATAGTCATATTGACAGTACACAATGGTCACATATCAGCACGTTTAGAACTACAAATTGATAATAAAAAATACATACTATTAATAAGAAAACACACATCCCATATTGGGTAAAATACAACATATTTTCACAAAGAGAAAAATATGATCATGGTTAGAAAACGTTTTCATTTGGTTCGAAAACATCAATGTCTGTAAAATCATAAGCTTATGAGAACCTTATTATATGCTTAAATTCTAAATTAGATTACATAATTTTTATTTTTGCTTTGGAAAAATCCAATTACTCTATAGACGAGCTTCAACTTCTCCGGAACAATGAATATCAGAAGTAGGTCGACGAGAGTGTGACTTTATTCATTGATTTTGGTTGAAATAGAGGATTAATGGTGAAATTGCAATGATTTTGATGAGTTTTCTGGAGCTGGATGTGTAGAGGGAGAAACAATGTTTGATTGGGAGAGGAAAGTGAGAAATATCTTTTGAATATGGTAGAATAACTGATTTGTAGAAAATCATGTAGCGCAACATATTTACTCCAAATTTAGTGTATATTATATTATAATTATATATTTAATAATTTGATTTACCACCTGATTTATGAAAGCTTTTAGGAAGTTTGTTAGTTGTGAAATGCGATTCTTATAGTGTAGTAGCCATATATTGTTCCCTTAATCTATTTCTTAGTAGCATAAAAAAAAATTCTATTTTATGTACTTTTGGACCACTTGTTATATCAAATCCTTTTCGAAAACAAATGTTAATAGAAACTATAAGTTAATGAATTAAATAGTAGTCGCATCCATTAAGAAGAGGCAAAAATCATTGAGTAAATATTTATTTGAACTCACAAGGTCTTTCCTAATGTTAGTTTGATCTAGATGCTTTATGTGGTACTCAAGCTCAGCTCTTGAGTACGCTCTACTGACCGTGTTATACTTTTGTTACCTACCTCATATACCATCTTCAGTTTCTCAATAGATGGTGTGTGCAAAAGTCGTGAACTACACTTAAGCATACTATTTAAACTGCAATGCTTGGATGCCAGTCCAATACAATACATATATCCTCACTCTCTCCGTATGCCTCCATGGGTTGCCTTAGGAACCATGTCCATGAATCATTATTCCCAATATCTTTAACATAGAAAGTAAGGATAAAGATATTATCTAAACCAGGAGCATATATTTGACAGCGAACAATTGAAGATTAAGAGAAAAAAGGAGCGTGAAGAAGAAAAGAATTGGAAACAAAAAAAGATAATCAACCATCAATTGATACTTTGAAATTTATACATGCGGAAGACATTGTTATGCATGAATATTAGCAGTTAGATCTTCATCTCCTTGCTCCTCAAGATAATCAACCATCAATGGGGCAAGTCAATCAACGATATGGAGAGGAGAGAAGACCTAGCCATTAATATGAAATTATAAAGTCGGGCCATTACCGACTCTAACCCTAATTAGGGTTTACATAATTCCGGCCCACATACTTAAAATTACCACATTATAATAATAAAGCACGTAAGGTGTACAACGGCCCAAGTGATCACTTAACATATTGGGCCTAATCATAATATAATTGCAAACCATACATCTAACCTGTAAATTTTGCAATCAAATGGGAGCCCACATAATAAAATTATTCTAACATTCTCCCACTTGGGCAAACATTTGATTGTTATAAAACAAAACTTTTAACCTTCGGGTCGGACTACATAGGTGGCCACACAAGTATAGCTACAATAATAACACCCTACACAACATGATCCGGTCCAACAAGAAAGTTAACATCGAACATAGAAGTCATTACACCAATCAAACGATGTAAGACTACTCCACAGCTACAAATGCCAACATCCTTATCGACATGAATCCCCATTCTCCAATCAATGTGGTAGTATGCAGTATGAACTTAGCACCAAATGTAATCAAAACTGTGCTAATTCATGTCGGTCATCAAAATGCTTCTAGTCAAAATGAAGCCACATGTCTCCAAGAAAGACTCATCTTATGTCTTTAATTGTCATATCTCGAGATCAAAATAATATCAGAATAAAAGACATAAGTCAAATGCATGCTCAAAATAAACAAATTAATTTATGGATAGGGGAAAATATATTTTATTATTGGAAGGGGTTGTACCCGAAAAACATATGGGTTGCCTACGTACCCAGTGAAGAGATCAAGTCAAAACATTGTTCCCTTACATAAATAACTTCCACTAACCAAAAATATCAAAAGTTTTCACAATACCTATATTAGTAATATGTGTCTTAAAAACTTTAGAAGCGAGACCTTTAGTCAAAGGATCTGCAATTATCGCTTCTGTATTAATATGCTCTATTTTCGTCTACCCTTCCTTGACTTTGTCTCTGACCACCAAATATTTAATGTCAATGTGTTCTGATCAACTAGAACTTTTATTGTTTCTTGAAAAGAACACTACTGCACTATTATCACAATAAACAGTGATTGGCCTCGAAATGTAGTCAACAACTTTCAACCTAGAAATAAAACTCCTTGACCAAACAGCTTATTTTGTAGCTCCATAACATGCGACAAATTCAGCCTACATAGTAAAAAATACAACCAGAGTCTACTTAACACTTTTCCACGAGGAAGCGCCTCCAGCCAACACGAAAATATAACCTAAGGTTGATTTCAAATCATCTTAACATTGAGCAAAAAAAATGAGTCTTAGTAGCCTACCACCTCAAGGTGATTTGAACACTGGAAAGTGAGCATGTAACTTTCAGTTTCTTTAAGTATCTTATAACTTTTTTAACCGCTTTCTAGTGCTCTTGCCCTGGATTCGACTGAAACCTATTGAGAACATTGATTGCATAAGCAATATCCGGTCTAGTGCAAACTTGAGCATACACCAAATTCCCTACAGCACTAGCATATGGTATTATCTTTATATATTCTCTTTCTAACTCATTCCTTAGACATTGAGCTTTGTTAAACTTATCTCCTTTTATGATAGATACATCACCAGGTGCACATTTCTGCATATTGGACATTTCTAGAACACGTCGTACATAAGCCTTTTGAGAAAGACCCAACACGCCACGATTTCTATCACGATATAAGTAGCTTCTCCTAGATCTTTCATCTCAAAATTAGCAGATAACATTTTCTTTATCTCATGAAGTAATCCCCAAATCACTGCTAGCAAGCAAAATATCATCGACATACAGGACAAGATATATAATATTTCTCCCACTAGTTTTGAGATAAATACATTGATTAACTGTATTTTTAACAAAACTAAGAGAAGTCACAACCTCGTCAAACTTCAAATGCCACTGTCATGATGTCTGCTTGAACCTATACAAGGATTTATTCAACTTACATACCAAGTTTTCTTTTTTCTTCACAACAAAGCCTTCAAGTTGTCTTATATAAACCCTTTTCAAAGATCTTTCAGAAAATATATCTTAACATCCATCTGATGAAGCTCCAAATTATAATATGCCACAAGTACCATGATAATTAGAAAAGAATCTTTGGATGAAACAGGGGAAATTGTTTCATTTTAGCCAATGCCCTCTCGTTGAGTAAATCTTTTTGCAACCAATCTTGCCTTCTTTCGTTCAACGTTCCCTTTTGAGTCCAATTTGCTTTTGAAGATCCATTTGTTATCTATGGCTTTAGTATTCAGAGGAAATTCAATAAGTTCTCAAACTTTATTCTGCTTCATAAAATTCATTTCATCTTCCATAGCATTTATCCATTATCCATTTATGTGACTCGGGACTTGTTAATGTTTGATTAAAAGTAACAGAGTCAACAATATGCCCAATATTAAAATCACTCTCCAACAAATATGTAATGTAATCACTAGGCAATGCAGACCTCTTTTCTCTTTGCGATCTCATAAATTGTGGCTCATGAGCTGACTCAGGTTCTTCATTAATAATTTCAGCTGGTTGAGGTATAACTCTCTAATGTAGAATAGGAACTGGAACAATAACTGGACTCAGTTCAACAAAAAATTCCTTCAACGTAGAACTCCCACTACCACCAAAATCATTTTCTAGAAATTTAGCAGTGACTGACTCAACAATTCTGGTGTCGCGATTTGGACAATAGAACTTATATCCTTTTGATCTGTCTGGGTACCCAATAAAGTAAGCATGAATGGATTTTGGGTCTAATTTCTTCTCAGAAGGATTATAAATTCTCTCCTCAATCGGACATTCCCAAACTCTAAAATGAGCCAAACTTGGTTTACGTCATGTCAACAACTCAAAAGGTGTCTTTGCAATAACTTTACTTGGAACTCTTTTCAAAATATACGTAGCAGTCTTCGAAGCTTCACCCCATAGATATTCTGACAAATTCGTTCTACTCATCATGTTCCGACCACGTCTTTAAGAGTCCAATTACGTCGTTCAGAAACGCCATTCTATTTAGGTGTTCCTAGCATGGTGTATTGAGACACTATGCCACAGCCTTGTAAAAACTTTGCAAAATCACCCATGTTTTGACCAAACTCATAGTACTTCCCATAGTACTCACCACCCCGGTCAGATCTTACAATTTTGATGTTTTTTCCACATTGTTTCTCTACTTCCATTTTGAAAATTTTGAATTTATCAAGTGCATGGGATTTGTCATTAATCAAGTAAACATATCCATATCACGAGAAATCATCAACAGAAGTTCTAAAATATTTGTTCCCACATATGGTGAAAAGGTCCACTAATATCAGTATGTATTAAGTCCAAAATAGCATTACTCCTAGTGGAACCTTTCCTTGTAGATTTTGTCAACTTTCCTCTTATACAATCTATACAAGTGTCAAAATCAAAGAAGCCGAAAGAGGGAAGTATCTCAATTTTAACCAATCTCTCCATCATACCCTTTGAAACATGACCTAACCGCTTATGCCACAACATGGAGGATGATTCACGAATTAGAGACCTTTTCTTTAACACATTCGCAGCATAAGAGACTTCACCAAAAAAAAGCTAAAGACCATTTATATAAACTATCACATAAGAGGCTATTTCCAATCAAACGAGAATCATAAAACAATTCAATCACTCCATTGCCAAAATTAAAGAAAAAACCAGAAGCATCAATTTTCGATATAGAAATTAAATTCTGTCTAATGGTCAGTACAAAAACTGTATTCTCTAAAACAAGAGAGAAACCAGACTCCAAAGTCAATTTTATTACTCCTATGAACTCAACCTTCACTTGAACTCCATTTCTAACGCACGGGCTTACTTCATTCTCACTTGGCCTTCGTTTTCTTGTGAACTTCTACAGGGAATTCACAATATGAATACTGGCTCCCGAGTCTAACCACCAAGAATTTAAAGGAATATCTACAAAAGAAGACTCAAAATAAACTAAGGCCAAGAAGATACCTGCGAAACTCTTCTTCTTCTCCTACCAAGTCTTAAACGTAAAACAATTTTTCTGCTAGTGACCCTTCTTTTTGCAGAACTTGCATTGATCATTTTCTTTATAGTTCCTTTGGGACCACCAAAATTTTGACCTCCAAAATTTTTATTCTGCTGATTGCGGTGTGACTTGTTGCCGTTGTGGAACTTAGACTTATGATTATGAGAAGACTCCTTGTTCTATGGTGGCTGAAAAGCTAATTGTACAGTTTCAACATTTTCACGCCTCAACCTATAATCCTCTTGGGCACATACAACAATAATGTTATTCAAATCCTATTTATCTTTTTGAGTATTATAAGCAACCTTCAGCTGATTAAACTAGCTCGAAAGGCTATTCAGAACATGATAGACCAGAAAAGGCTCAGCAATGGAAATCTTAAGAGCCTTTAGTTTAGAAGATATGTTAATTACCTTTATAACGTGCTCCCTAACTCCACTTGTACCATCATATCTCATATTCATCAGTTTCTCCCTCAAATCTCCAGTTCCAACTTTATCAAACTCAACAGATCTTACTCCTATGGCATCCACAAAAGCTTTAGCATTCTCATTATCTAGAATAGCACGCATAATGAAATTGGATATGGAGCGCTTAATAATTTTCAAACAAAGTTTGTTAGCCATTTCCTACTTTTCATACTCAGCTACATATTCAGGATCGCTTTTATCTGTGGGTTTCGAAAACTGTTTTTCCATTTCAAAATCCATCCCCAAAAGACCAAGTGCTATTTCTACGTCTCGTTTCCATCTCACATAATTATTCTCAGTCAAGGTTTCAATAGCAGACAATTGACTCGAAAGAGCTGAGACATTTAAAACTGTAGAAACATAAAATAACATATTTAATATCATCCAAACATAATGCATGCAAACTTTGGATGCTAATATATCTATCTAATTAACATGGGCTACTAATTAGATAGTCCGTAATTAAAGTCAAAATCAAATTAACATTNTCATCCAAACATAATGCATGCAAACTTTGGATGCTAATATATCTATCTAATTAACATGGGCTACTAATTAGATAGTCCGTAATTAAAGTCAAAATCAAATTAACATTATTACGGTAAGAGCCTAGATGCATCATTATAAAGTCACATTTGGGCTAATAATATAACACGTTGTAAGGTACTCTTAAAACACAAGATCAAGTTAGTTAACAAAACAGATTTGTTTTCGAAACACCAACACATTTGGGAAGAAGGAGATTTCTAGACCAAGTAAATTCGTTAACGGTCTTATGCCAATTTTCAAAAATATTACATATAATAAGACCTTTGGGCAACATACTATATGTAATAATTCAAAATTACGATGCTAACGTCCAATTTTTTTATTTTTTTTATTTTTTATTTTTTGAAGAAAACCAAATAAATAAAAATAACTGTGCCACTTTCGTAGCTACCACCCGCTTTTATTTCAAAATATTTTTTTTAATTGGAGCACTAAGACAGACTTGAAGTGCACGAGAAATTCAATAATAATAATCACGCAACATAATCATAATCATTAACTGACGAAAAGCAAAATTCATGCGCGATTATGAGATGAAATTGGCAACTAAATTTCAATACATGAAAATGAAATTTAGATGGACAAATAATAACGACATTTAATTATTTCAACAAAAAATTAAAAAGTCATTAATTTTTAAATATAATTTTAATTTTAGGTCAAAATTGAAACATAGTGGATCGAATTTAAAAACCCCATTTTAAAAATTCAAATTTAATATTTCAAAATTCTAAAATTGACCCTAAAATTAAAATTTTGAAAAAGAGACTCAAAATTTTGAAATTACATAACAGGTTATTATCCTTAAATTACAGAATGACCCCAAAATTAAATTGTAGGAGAAGCCCCCATCCCCAAAAAAACCCAAAACCCAATCCAAAAAGTCAAACCATAATAGTGATGGCAAAAAAACTCGTCCCGTCCGGTTTGGTTGGTGGGGGCGGGGCGGGAGTGCCCCACCTCGAAGCGCCCTGAACCCATCCCGTAAAGAATAAAAAAAATAATTAACTACAAATTTTTTAAAAAAAAATTAGTTAACTGAAAATTTTCGAAAAACAAATAAAAAAAAAATTAAACGGGG
>CAIGRR010060750.1:0-11576 GCA_903798365.1 Fraxinus sp. 1973-6204
GAAAAACTTTTCCCATCAAACTCATGGGAAAAACTTTTCCTTAAAAACCAAGAAAATGTAGAAAACCAATTCTATGGAAAATTTAGTCAATCAAACATGAAAAAAGCTGGAAATAGAATTTAATTCCATTTTCCATGGAAAATATAGCTCAATCAAACATGACCTAAGACTCTTCATGAAAGTCTAATGTCTTGTTTGGCATTATTTCTTTTCCATGGAACATTGGAACTAGGAATGATTTTCCATTTTTCACATTTTTGCTTGTTTGATAAGCAAAATTTTCTTGAAAAATGATTTTACACCCAATCTCCTTTTTGGTCATTTTTTCTTGGTTTTCGAGGAAATTTTTTTCCCACCACTGGTGGGAAAAAGCTTTTTCTTAGCAACTTTTTCCCTTTTTGGACAATGAAAACAAATTTTATCCCCAATTGTAACAAATTCTTTCTTTTTATTGGACAATTTTCATGAAAAATAAAGTCAAACGAAATCAAAAGATCCAAAATTTCAATATTGTCTGGTGAAAAATAATACCAATCAAACGCAATTTGACAATTTTCAATAAAACAAGTTCTAGGCAATTCAATTCCTTTAAATTCATTTTTTTTCCACCCAAATTTCATTCTTCCAATCAAATGGACCCTAATGGTCGTCTAAAAATTGGAGCAGCTAATTACCTTTATACTTTCATTTATACTTTATTTTATTAAAATTAAATATTTATCCAATTTATTCTTTAAAACTAGATATGTAAGAGCATTTTTAAGAAACTTTCTAAATCCTCGATTAATCTCCATTATTTTTAAATATATTTTTTTTCTCTTTTTTTTTTCAACCATCCATTCTTGACGAAATTAATATTACACGAAAATTCAAAAATTTTCCTTATTTTTTAAACACACATTCTCCCTCAATCTACTATTTCAATAAAAATGAGACTCAAATATGCTCTAAATGCAAATCGTTTTTTTATTTTTATTTTAGGGAGTCAATGTTAGAAAGAAGCTCCAAGAGAACCTTTTTTCTAAAAAAAAATATATTCTATAATTTAGGGATGGCAAAAAAATCCCGTCAAACCGATTCCACGGCAGGTATTTGGGTTGGGAATGGGGATGAGGATGGGGATGGGTACGGGTAGGGGTAATAAGCGCCCCGCCCTCCCCTTCTATTTTTTTTTTAAAGAATTCAATACTTTAAATGAAAAATTTCACGAAATTCATTAGTTCTAATAGAAAATGGAAACTACAATTATCTAAAAAAATATGACAAACAATAAAAATCTTAATTTACCAAATAATTAAACTTTCAAAAATAAATAAATAAAAAATACTTAAAAAATATATTATTGTCCCCACTTTAATAAAATGAATTATCAAAAATAAAAAATAAAAAGTTAAATGGGTAGCCCCACCCGCCTTAAAGGGGTAACAGAGTGAGAAATTCTTGGCGGGAAAGGTTGCCTCAACCTCGCCCTGCCCTATTACCATTCATACTATAATTTAGAGAGTATATATATTTAAAAATTGCTTTAATAGGCTCTTTATATTTAATAATTAATCTTACTACTAAAAGATATTTATTATTTTTTCCTATCTTTAATTTTCACTAGCTTCACTCCAAATTATTATATTATTTTCTTCCATTTAAAATTGAAATACTTTGAATATTTATAGAGAATGGATTTGGAGAGTCAAGCCCAAATTATTATATTTCTTTCCTTCATCAATAAATGTTCTTGAAAAAGGTAAAATCAAAAATCAAAACAGAAAACTTGTCGAAATGTATAAAAAAAAAAACTCGATTTTCTAAATTTAAAAATGTTCTCTAAAATATAAGATACCTTTTATAAATAAAGAGTTTTATGCAAATGCTCTAACATGAAACTTGTCAAAGATTTAAGTGCTGCAAAAATGAAAGTTCGAGAATGTACAAATTGGCAAAAAAATTACTCATTGCATTTTGTATTGAATAAAAATTCAGATTATATGTTTTTCTAAGAGATATTTGCATCAATTAGGCAATTATGGATGTAGTATAAATAAAAAGAATAAAACTTAGGGATTTCAAAGAAACACACAATAAATATAAGACTAAGCCAAACAATCATTATTTCAAAACTCATTATTTTTTATATTCATTTTTATTCACATATTTACACAATTAAATATTGTACACATAAATTTAATTTTTTTTAAAAACTTTTTAACCATATACTCTTCGAAAATGACTATTTAAAATTTTATTTTTTTCAAAATAATTGTCATCAAATAGGGGTTTAGCAAAAGGCGAAACCTTCTCAAAATAAAATAAAAGAAAAATTGCAGTCACGATACCAAACATTTCTTTTAGTTATAAATTTTGCCCAAACCTTTCATTTGTATCACTGTGAGTACCAAGCCTTTCAAAAATCTGCATCTGGAGTTCAAATGGATGAAAACTATTGGTTTGACCGTTAGTTGACCAGATAATTGTTCTTGACCATAATTTTGATTAGGTTTAAAAAGGCAAAATGGTAATTTCACATTTTAACATAAAAACACTGTAATATATTAATTGTTAAATGAAAAAAAGAAATTGAAGCTCTCTCAACCTCATAATCGATTACATCGCAAATCTAGAATTTTTCAATTCATCTCTCAACCACATAATTGATCCATCCCAAATTTAGAATTTTTCAGCGGAGACCCAAATCTTCAACAATAACGCCTGGCCACATTGAACAACTAGCAAAATAGTGATTGATTATATTGTGTTCTAACCGGTAAGACAATGAAACAGGTGTAAGAAATAGTTGATTTATTTTAATAGTTTTTTGGGACTTCTTCTATTGATTTTTGGTGAATTAGTTGTGGGTTCTTGCTGTGGTGGTTTAGTAGGTGGTGGTGATGTTAGTGGTGAATGGAATGGTGTGATAAGATGTCGTCGACGAGATGGAGGAATGGGATATGGGAGGGTGTGTGGTTCCGACGGTGGAGAAGCAATATGTTGCATGTTTTTGGGTTTGGTTTTGGGATATAAATCTAATTGAGGTGGCGAAAATGGTTAAGTTAGTGGTGTGGATAGCGAAATTCATGTGGTGCCGCCTTAGAGGCGACTGTGGTGTCAACATTGTGGAGGAACGGTGGTGATGGTAGACGCATTGTCACGTGGGTGGCAGTGATTTTGGGGTAAAGAGGTTGGAATGGGGTGGGGGAGGTGGTGGGGATGGGTGGTTTTGGTTTTGGTTTTGGTTTTTATTTTTGATTTATTACTTAATATAATTTATTTTTCAAAAAAATGTAAATTTACCAAGTTACCCTTTCAAAAATTGGTCAAAAAAAGTCAAAAATCTAATTCTCTAGTCAATTAACGGTCAAATCAAGAGTTTCCATCTATTTGGACTTCAAGTACGGATTTTTAAAAAGTTTGGTATTCATGGTGATATAAATGAAAAGTTTGGACAAAATCTGCAACTAAATGAAATATTTAATACCATGACCGCAATTTTTACTAAAATACAATAAAAACATTTTTCTCCACCGCACAGCGATCCGTCATGGTTATTTTTTCTATTGAATGGACTTGATAATTTATTATAATTGACTATTGCCTGACGTCCGCACTCCCACTTCCCTCTACATATCATTGGCGGATTCCAGCTCCCAATTTAACCCATTTTGACATCCCACTCAAATCCGCGACTTGTCCCCCATTGCGACTTGACCAACTCAAGCATTAGGTCGTGTTTGGAATGTTTCTACTTTCTTTTAAGACAAGTATTTTATCCCCTTCGGACAAAGATTTGGACCAAAGTAAATGAGTGTTTTTTTTTTTTAAAATCAGTAATTTTACTCTCATTTTCATTAAAATTTGGATATTGCTATTTTTAAATGAAATTCTATTATGTCAAAATTGCAAGCTAACCGTCAATATCAATTGAATTCACATTAAGTACAAATTTGCTTATCTTGAAATGAATGAGTCGTTGAATACTGAATTATGAATAATAGAAGAAAATATATTGAAATTGGTAGAATCATTTATTGAATATTAGTATTTAGTGATTAGGAGTGGAAAGTTAGCTACAACTTGTTTACTTTGACCAATTGTTAAGACATGTTTGAAAAGTATTTATAAATAATTTAAATTATAAATATATGAAAATGAATGATAAATAAATGGAGAGTTTTGTGAATTTCTCTTATTATGTGGATAAAATTCGAGTATTTAAAAATAATTTATAAATATGACCCAAACATAGATTAAAGTTTGAACTACCTCGTTTAATTGGATGCAGCAGTCTTTTTTTGTTTTTGATTTTTTGAAATTAATTTCCATTTTTTTTCATACATTCTCTTAATAAAAAGAATTTAAACATGGATTCATAACTTTTCCTAGTTCTTAATCTTATTTTTTTAAAAAAAATTAATTTTCACAGAATGACATAAAAAAATCAAAATGGTTAATAAAATTGCTTTATTTAATGAAAATTAATAAGCAGCTAGATGAAGAAAAAATGGCATCCAAACGCGCTCTAGATCCTATCTGCCAACCCCACTTCCTAATATCTCCGATTTTTACTGGCATTTACATTTCATTTCGCGTAAGTTTCAACACCATTTCCATTTACATTTGCATTTCATATGCATTTCAATTCAATTTTCGAACCGTTCCTCTCTCTCTCTCTTCAGCACAAAACAAGCGCCTTCTTTCGCTTTCTCTCGATCTTTCTTCTCCCTCCTATACATACATACACACGGTACCCTATATCTCCGTATGGGTAGTTGAACTTTTTCTTCTCTCTTTTCGGTTAATTGTTATCTGTATGATGAAAGTTTTCTCCAGTGGGAACTCCATTTGCTACAAACTTTTATTTTTATTTTCTTCTTCAAATTCAAACGGAAGATCGATAAATAAGTGACGGACCCATTTGCAGATCTTGTCAAAATTTTACATTTTTCGGATAGTCGGTAAGTTTTATTTAGTGGGCAGCTTTTCCTACTTCGGTTGGGTTTACTTTAATTTTTGGTCTGAAATTTCTTATTATGTGAGTTGAAGAAATGATTATTTTACTATATAAATTCGATTTATCCATTAATTTGTGAACTGAAATATGCTTGGTTAGACTTGTAACGTTACAAGTATATCATGGTTTCATCTTGATTTTGTAGATCCATGCTTCTTTTTATGATTTTTGATAAATATAAACATAGCACACACAAATGTTTCTTAGCGTTTATTTATGTGCATATGTATTTTTGATTTTAAGGTTTTAAAATTTTGATCTTTCTGAGCTGTATTTAAGTCTATGGAGAAGTTGAGATTATCATATTCTAATGAAAACTATTTGTAACCTTGTATATGGGTTTGATTTTACCTGTTGAACGAGTTGCTTGAATTTTGTTTTGATCTTATATTGAGTCAAGGTTTTGTAGCGTATCCTGTATTATGGTGTGTTTTGCTTTCGATGTGTTGTAAATTGACTCTTCGTGAAGAAGAATCCTTTGAAATATTAATATCTAATATTTACTTTTAAATCTAAATCATGTGGTGTTTTTGAAGGGATTTTAACATTTTCAGAGGTCCATGTTTGAGATCTTTAATCATGAGAAGGCATGGTCTTGAAAGATTCTCTCTTGTTTCTTGTTGTCTTTTAGATATGGAGTGCGCTCGATCTAAACAATGGTGTTCTTGATTGACTGCTGCTGATTTAAGTATGTGCAGTGGCCCAAAGCAGTCAAATACAAGTTCGACCACCACTACGCAATCCACCATGGCTTTGAAATCAAATAACATGGACACAAGTAAATTGACTGTAGAGACCGGAGATTCTTTTTCTAGTCTACTTGAATTTGCTGCCAACAATGATGTCGTGGAATTCAAGAGATCCATTGAGCTTAATTTGTCTGCAGTTGACGAGGTTGGTATTTGGTACCTTCGCAAGAAGGGTTCAAAGCAGATAACACCTGAGGAAAGAACCCCCTTGATGGTTGCTGCTACCTATGGTAGTGTTGATGTATTGAAACTGATGGTTGCTCTGCCGGAGGTTGATTTGAATAGAATATGTGGCAAAGACAAGTGTACTGCCCTCCATTGTGCTGCCTCTGGTGGCTCTATCCGTGCCTTTGACACCATCAAGCTGCTACTATCGGCTGGTGCTGATCCAAATATTGAAGACTCCAACGGTCAGCGCCCAGTTGATGTGATTGTTGTTCCTCCAAAACTTCTGGGTGTTAGAGCTGCTCTGGAAGAATTGCTTGCGAACAATGTTTCTGATGGATCATTAGGCGATTACAATTTAAGGGTATCTATATCTGACTCCAATGCTTCTTCGTCAGTTCTATCTTCTTCAGAAAGTGGGTCACCAGGTTCACCTTCGGATTCAGCATCTTCTCCTATGGCGTCTAAGTTGAGTGACGGGCCTGCTAAATCTATGTCGGAGAAAAAGCAATACCCGGTGGATCCATCTCTTCCAGATATCAAGAATAGTATTTTCTCAACTGATGAGTTTCGGATGTTTTCATTCAAGGTCAGGCCTTGTTCAAGGGCCTACTCTCATGATTGGACTGAGTGTCCATTTGTTCACCCTGGAGAGAATGCTCGCAGAAGAGACCCACGGAAGTATCATTACAGCTGTGTCCCCTGTCCTGATTTTCGTAAGGGTGCCTGTAGGCGAGGGGATATGTGCGAGTATGCTCATGGTGTGTTTGAGTGCTGGCTACACCCAGCTCAGTATCGGACAAGACTCTGCAAGGATGGCACTAGCTGTGCCAGACAAGTGTGTTTCTTTGCACACACCCCGGAGGAGCTTCGACCCCTCTATGTTTCGACTGGATCTGGCGTTCCTTCTCCAAGGTCAGCTGCCTCTGCAGCTAGTGTCATGGATATGGCTGCAGCATTGAGCCTTTTGCCTGGGTCACCTTCTTCACACACTGTCATGTCTCCTGCATACAATCAGCCCATGTCCCCGACTGCAAATGGGATGTCGCGTTCATCTGCAGCATGGCCTCAACCGAACGTCCCAACCCTTCATCTCCCTGGAAGCAACTTCCAATCCAGTCGTCTCAGATCTTCCCTTAGTGCTCGAGACATTCTACCTGAGGATTTGAACATGTTGCAGGATTTTAATGCTCAGCAACTTGTAATGAATGACTTGGCTTGTTTTTCACACCCACGTCCTAATTCTGCTACTTTGAATCGTTCTGGTCGGTCCAAGACGCTAACTCCATCCAATCTTGAAGAGCTTTTTTCTGCGGAGATCACCTCGTCACCTAGATATTCTGATCAGGCAGCGTCTTCTGGTGTTTTTTCTCCTGCCCACAAATCTGCTGTTCTCAATCAGTTTCAGCAGCAACAGAACATGCTTTCACCAATCACTACTAACATTTTTTCCCCTAGAAATGTCGAACACTCTTTGTTGCAGGCTTCCTGCGGTGTCTCATCTCCAAGGATGTCTTCACCAAGAAGTGTGGAACCCTCATCCCCAATGAGTGCCTGTTATTCAACCCTTGCACAACGCGAGAAGCAGCAGCAACAGCTGCGCAGCCTCAGTTCTCGGGATCTTGGATCCAACCGCTCCTCAATTGTTGGATCTCCCGTGAATTCGTGGACCACTAAGTGGGGAGCCCCCAACGGTATAGTTGATTGGTCTGTTAATGGAGCCGATCTTGCTCATGTAAAGCAATCAACCTCCGTTGAACCTGATAACGAGGATGAGGAGCCTGATCTGTCGTGGGTACAATCTCTTGTCAAAGAATCACCACCTGAGATGATGGACAAGTATGCAGCTCCCATTTCTGGTGCTGAGCCATCCGGTGAGGGTTCAAAATCGAGTTCTCAAATTGATTCTATTGATCAGTCAGTTTTAGGAGCTTGGCTCGAGCAGATGCAACTTGATCAGCTCAGAGTCTAGTAATTGAAACATGAATTCATTTCAACTAAGACAAAACAAGACTTCTAGTGAGTATATATTCTTTTGGGTGCATATTTTTGCTGGCGGGATTCCATATTCGAGGCAATGCTGGAGTTTGGAATAGTTCCATGGTTTCAACCTAAGCTAATATTTGTTTTTGGATAATCATACTCGACTTTAATCATTTGATTAATACATTTGTTGCGCTGTACTAAAAAAATCCGAGTTATGGGCAATGTTCTAATTGTATTTCATATATTTAAGATTGTTTTTGTTAATATTCTTTCTTAACGTTCCATTTTGTGAATCACTATAATGTTTGTTCCATCATTGAATTTGGGTGGGACTGTGACACCGGAACCTAGGCCGACCTTGGAAAAATCGACTGAGGCCTTTCTCTTCTCACTTTACTGGCTCGAAGATATTGTCGTGGTGATGATATAGAATGCCATAAAAGGTTTAGCCTATCAATTGGTTTTTAAAGTGAAATGGTTAATGTTAGATCTTACGAATATGAGAAGGAAGATGGAAGGGTTACTGTGTCTATGTTGCAATGTTACCTACTTGCTCGATTTTAGTAATGGAACTCGAAAATGAAAAGTAGGTAAGAGTCGTTTGCTTTGAGTGAAAATGATCTTGTTACGTGTATATCAAGATTTACATAATGAATTACATAATATTACATGTTTTTCTACCATTTGCTAATTTAAGATGCAATAAATTTTTTCGTGCAATATTTTTCCTCCACGTTATATTATGTACAAGTAGCAAAATCCGATTGAAAAAGTTGTCCGATGATCTTCTCCTAATCCTAACGTCGTAAATAAATTATTAGTGGGTGTACTGAGGTTTCTCGATGTCCTATATTTGGGACAAAATCTAAGGAACAATAAAGTTTGTGGGTTCCATATTGTGAAAATTAGATGTGATGGGATGGTGACCTGGACGGTGGGTGGGGTGTTGTATATCTTGTTTGACGCGAACCACTGATGTCGCGTATGAGTGGGTAGCGCTTTTATTGTATTATTATGGTACTCGACATAGTTTTTGACGGATTCCTTGGTTTTGATAGTGATTTGTGGGCTCGGTAAATGCGACTTTATTGTGGTTTCTGCACCGAAAATGAATTAGGGGTATATAGATTCAAATAAAAATCAACGTCAAGGGATGTGGTGGCATTGTCCCTGGAGGAAACGACAAGTTCAAGAGTTTGGTGTGGATAAATCCTATGAAAAATTATCTTCGTCTGGCCCCCATAGAATAAAAAAATGTATTTTAGAATAATATTTTTTTTGACGCGTGATTAAAAAAATTAAAAGTTTTGAATTTACGTGTGATATTATTTTATTAGAGAATGTGCCGTTGATAAGAAGAGAAAAAAAATGAATTATAATTATAATGGAGGCCAAACATAGATCATATTTTATACAAGTGTAAAGCTATTTGTACATTTTTGTTTACACCCTTGTTTACATAATGTTAGTTAATAATTTCTCATTGGCTAGTGACATGTTGTTTTTGGGTTGTGCTACAGGTACAAAGTGGGTTACAAAAGGGTGTCCAAAATTGCCAAATGACGGCCTCCTATTGGGGGCGCTGGACCCCATTTTGTACCCCAAGAATTATCCGTTGTTTTTTGTGCTACAACTAATGGGAAATTAAAAACTCGGCATCATGTAAACAAGAGTGTAAACAAGTTGCTCATGTATCATCTCCTTATAATGGTATGTTAGATTCCTTATAGGAAAATTCTATGGTACCCACAGGGGTGTCCATAATGGCAAAAAAAAACTCGTCCTGTGAAGAATATAAAAAAATTAACTACAAATTAAAAATTATAAAAGGACAAAAAAAAAAAAAATTTGTTTCCAGTGTTTGCTTTGAATATTGATGTAGTTAGTCTGCGCATTATTTGTTTTATATTTTAAAATTTTGAATTTGTATTTTAACTGAAAATTTTTAAAAGAAAAAAAGGGCAGGAAATGGAGCATGCCCAGGCCTTGCACCCGTCCCGTCTAAGGCAGGGCAGGGCAGGGCAGGGCGGGGCGGTCGACGGGGGAGTGGCCCCGCAGTCATCTCTAATTATGGACACCCCTACTAGCACAACCCTACTTTTTATAGAAACTAGTCGGATGCACGTGCAATGAATGTAGTTAGTTTGAACATTATTTGTTTTAGATTTTAAAATTTTGAAATTGTATTTTAACTGAAAATTTTTAAAAGAAAAAAAGGGCAGAAAACGGAGCATGTCCACACCCCGCACCCGCCCCGTCTAAGGCGGGACGGGGCGAGGCGAGGCGAGGCTGGGCGGGGCTGGGCGAGGAGTGGCCCCGCAACCATCTCTAATTATGACACCCCTAGCACAACCCTACTTTTTATAGAAATGATATTTTATACAAGAATTAGTATATACTCAAGCATGGATTTTTGACAGGGAAAGTTGATGGAGGTGACGTGGTGAACTATGATTCGCCTATTTTTTTTAAAATTCTTCTCATCTTTTAATGAATGCACGCCAATTATTGTTTGTCAACATTTCCTATCAAAACAATTCATTTGACATAATGTCACGTGACATTTTATTATTGGACTATTTTGAATACAGTTAGCTTTTGTATCAAATCATCCGCAACTACCTCGAATTATGTCACTGTATCTGTTACAATTCTTTGGCAAAGTGACAATCCTATTTTATACAATCATGTTACATGTACATCATCATTTACATTTTTTTTTTACACTTTGTCACGTGGCAACACACTATTAGATAGTTTAAATTTTTTATATATATTTTTTTCACCCAACGAACACTTGTCAACCCTTATAACATCAATAATAATTTCTTTTTTCCTCATAGGTATCTACTTATGATGACTCTGTTCCTCTTCTATTCACAAAACATCCTAATGTAATATCCTTCAAGAACGGCTGCTGAATTAGTGTACCAAAAAAAATTAGGGTTTAACTTTTCCAAAATCAAGTATTTTCTCTAATGTAGATATACATGTTGTTGGGTAAATCTTGTTCACGGTAACTATACTTTCAGTTAGTGTCAATCAAATGATTGTATTTCAATTTTGTTAAATCGAGTAACTACAATTTAATGGCACGTAATCATTAATTGCTAAAATGAAGTTCAAGTTAAGTTAAATATATGACGATCATCATTTTTGAATTTCATGTCATCGATATCCATCAATTCAAGTGTTAAGTTCAAATTATAATTGACAATTTTCTTAGTCAAAATCAAGTCCTAGTTGAATTGTATTAAGAGTTTATCAAATTGTGATTAAAGTCAAAATATGAGTTATTGAGTCCTAATTACAGCAAAAGAGTTGAGTTGGTAGTATAGTCCCTAAAAGAGTCCAAGAAGATCACACATGATCATTGGAATGCATTTGGAAGTCCAAAGAGAGTCAAAGAACCGTACAAGTTATGCTCAAAATTCTCAGTCACGAATTGCAACACATTTTTCACAAAGAAAATATTGGAATTTGGACAAGGCTATTCTAGAAGAATTGTAGCACTCCGAGTTAACTTTTCAATGCATTTTGAATCACCACAATCGAATGTCGGAAGAAAAAATTATGTTAAAATATCGACGACTGCTGAACTGTTGCTCGCCTGTCGCTGTCTTGGTGCTCAAGCGATAAGTCAACAATCTTATCTTCCCCCCCCCCCCCCCCCA
>CAIGRR010060780.1:0-14879 GCA_903798365.1 Fraxinus sp. 1973-6204
AGTAATCAGGAGTGTGGAACTGGGATGAATTGTAATGGAAATTATAGTTGCAAGAGTAAGAGTATGGATAAGAAAAGAAAAAGAAAGCTTCAGCACCAGCTTTTCATGAATGAAGATGATTACAGGCTACGGCTTCAGGAGGTTTTGTACTCTCCAGAGCACATTCTCACTAAAATTTTCCGAAAGGACGGCCCGCCCCTTGGGAATGAATTCGATTCCCTTCCTTCAAATGCTTTTCTCTGCAAGAAGAAAGGTACTGTATTGATGCACGTCTAATATTGATTCTAAAAGTGACGTTGAGTTATGTAGTTGAATTGTATTGGTTGCATTTCTATTGGATGTTTTTATGCGTGTTCTCTGCATTAATTGTTCTCTGTGATGATTCTTGTAGACTAGTGTTTTTACATGCTTTTATTTAGTGTTATCTTGGAGGGTGTTAAATGACGAGTGTACTAATTGTAGAAAATAACCCAATTAGCTTGGAGGCGAATCCTTTTGGGTTTCAAAACCTTCAGACGGTGGTACTACTTTAACTGGAAAGAAGAAAATAGGGGGAAGGTAATATATTTATAAACATGTAATAAAAAGAATAACTATTTGGTGTTGCCAACAGCATTTATCCTTAGGCTGCCGGAGATATTTGGTCTTGTTTAAGTTATTAGGGGAGTAGTGGCAGGCTGTAGTTGTATGAATTTTAACTATCTTGCATACCTTATCATGTCCAGGAAATTTAGTTGAGAAACCGTAAAAATGAAAAATTGCAAATTTCTAACTGCTTTCTATTTTTATTTTATTTATTTTTTTAATTTCCTGGACTTATGAGTGGGTTGCAGAGGTAGATGCCTAACGTTGATTGTTAATGCCTAATCTTTGACTGGTTAGCGAAATCTGCAGGCATGTGATCCACCAGTTTGGCTTAAATTCCTGGTGAAAATATTCAGTAGCTCAAACAACATCTGTATAGTTAATACAAATTGATTTTTCATAATCAGTTTTCAAAATCACTTAATATCTTTAGCATCATTATTTTCTTTTCCTGGTCAAGACGGGGGGTTTTAGATAGTTTAACCATGTGAGGGGGAATATTTGAAGGTAGGTTAGCAGAATTGGAATATTTCCTGTATCTTTGCTCAGCAGACTGCTAAATATTGGTTTTCTTAAATTCTGAGACAATTATTTCCTATATGACAAACCTTTAAAATAGTTCCCCCTTTTTGTGCCAAAATCACCTGTGTATCAAGAGAAAGAAAGTGGGATTCGGAGGCTCTGACTGAAACTCAAATCATAAGGTCCCAACTCCATCTGTGCTATCTACGTTTTAGTTCTTCTGCTTACTGTGTTTTCTTTTACTTACCTGAACGCATTTGGCATACTGCCACTTACTCTCACCCCAATCCCCCAACCCACCAATACTATACGCCCATCCATATTCTTCTGTGTTTGTGTAATCATATGCATGCATGTATGTACGTCTGTTTATTTTTTATTTTTATTTATAAATTTGTGTTTACATGTACCTACAAAATTTCTGGTGCTTTGCTCTTGTATGGCCAGGTCCTACAAAGTGTCATCATACTTCTGAAGAGAATTTACAAGTCTATAAAAGAAGAAAGGTAGGAAGGATAAAATTGATTGAAAATTTTAGGCACATGAGATGGGTATTGCTTAAATTATGCCGGGCTTTTATCATTTCTTACATTTCTATTGTATTTTGTATATTTCCTTGCATACCACCTTGGATTACCAGGGTTGTTCTGAGAATAGTGCTCCAACACTGCAGCATGGCATGGGTAAAGGCTTGATGACTGATACGGGTGCTCCAGCAAAGAAAAGTGGTAGGAGTAAAGGTTTAATATCTCAAAAGGGTGCTCCTATGAAGAAACATGGCATTGGCAAAGGTTTGATGAGAGTTTGGCAGATGACAAATACTGAGACTAGAGATTTTCCTTCTTATGGTATTTCCAGTGAGAGCCTCATCCAACAGAAGAAAAATAGTTATCAGCAACGGCAAAATATTCTGGTTAGCTAACTAATTATCCTTTTTGAAGTTCATTTATCTCAAATATATATCGTTTTCTTTGGTTTATGAAGCCAATTGAACATTTGATGTTGCAAATCTTTATTTTTATGGGATTGCCGGAAAAGACACTAATAGTTAGTCTTCTATGAGCAGAGAAAATTATCAAACAAGGAACAGGCTAAGAGGAAGATTCCCCTAAGTAGAAAGGTAAAACGAGTTCTAGCTATTCTACTTGTCAGAAGAAGGATATCTGGATTCTTTACTTTAAGTTAGTATCTGGATTTGGCATGCTGTAATTTTAGGTGGAGTACCAGAAAGTTGAAAAGCGAAATCGTAAAGAAAAATGTGAACTTGCTCTGGATGGAGAGAGATGTCTGGAAAATTCAACACACTTTTCAATGCTAATAGATGATGAGGAACTGGAGCTAAGAGAATTACAAGCGGGACCAAATCCATTAACTTGCTCTGCGCACTTTACAACCAATGGATCACATGGTTGTTCGCTTTGCAAAGGTTAGTTACTTTGTTTTCTTCCCCAATATTGTTTTGTTAATTACTTTGTTTTCTTCCCCATTATTATTTTGTTCTATTATTCTCAGTGAAAGCTGGATAATTTTTTTCCCTGAAATTAAACAAAACTTAAAACAGATTTGTAGAAAATAGCTAGAGTGCACTTGGTAGTACTTCGCATTGTCCTTCTAATAATGTTGTATAATTTTATAGATTTGCTAGCCAAGTTCCCTCCAAATGCTGTCACAATGAGGCCTCCCTTCTATGTGCAACCATGGGATTCCTCTCCGGAGCTTGTCAAGAAACTTTTCAAGGTATAGAAACGTGCTGTTCTATTCTGGTCCTGGAAGTGCTTAAAGTGATGGGTCTGTTACACATTATAGTCAACAGTTGACTATTGATGGCAGAAAATGGTTTCAAATTTGCTTATTTCTATAATCAAGTATCTTGCTCTTAAAAATCTCAGTATTTTGTAAATTGTGAGAAAGCTTTTCATGCTACATATATATTAATGAGCTTTCTATTTCATACGTATCTAGCAAAATCTAGTCATATATATGCATGCTAGATTCTTGTTAAGGAGTAAAAAGAATGCTGGATGGATGAAGGAAGAATGTTATGGTGCCTATTTATAAGAATCTGGGTGATTTTCAAGATTGTATGAAATAACGAGGTATTTGTTCATGAGCTGTATATAGCACAACCTAGTCATATATATGCACGATATATTCGCTTTAGTCATGGATAACTTATTAGACATATTCGAGATCGGGATCCTTGGTGTATGTTACTGATGGCATAGTTTATATCATAAGATATAGAAAGAGTTAAATCGGGATCCTTGGTGTATGTTACTGATGGCATAGTGATCCATTAAATTTTGGAGTACATTGAAATCTAAAGGGTTTAGGTTATGTAGGACCTAGACATAGTGCGTAGAACGGCACTTTAGTAATAGTAAAAATAATGCTATAATGGATCACTATAGAAGATCTTGTCTCATTAAGTAATTGTTTTAAGTATTTAGGTTCGATTATAAACAATGAACGAGTAGCTGAAGAGGATGTGATACATAGGATTAACATGAATTAGATAAAATGAAGAATGTTTTATAGGAATTCTTTCACACGTGAAAATCCCGATAAGTTTGAAATGATAGTTCTATAGAACAATGATTAGACCTGCAACCTATGTTGTACCGAGTGTTGGGCTATTAAAGGACAAGAAATTCATAAAATGAAAGTAGTGGAAACGAGGATGCTTAGATGGTTATGTAGTAATGCTAGAATTGATAAGATAATAAATGAAAATAATTGTCAAAATTCGGATCATTTTTAACCGTATCCCTGTATCTTAATTTTTAAAACGAGAAGGATCCGACTCCTAGATATGTACCCGTATCCGACACCCGCACCCGAGTCCGAGCAACATAGCTTCCGGATAAAAAAGGTGTACTCGTAAAAATATTTGGAAAAGGAAAGGATATGGGACAGCGTTAAGGAGTTCCATTTGATATCCAAAAGCTGCTTAGCAACAATCGGACAAGTGGGAAATGTTGGGGCGAACAAGAAAGGTTTGGGTAGAGCCAGTCTATCCAAAATCCTTTTTATTTGAAGTGAAAAAAATGCCTTTGCAGCATCAACATGACACTTAAGAGGCAGTAATATTAGATTAGACTAGACTCTGCATGCCATTCTTTTCTAGACATAATTGGTTCCTTATTATTAATTGTCCTAAAATATGACTTTGTGCCATTCTTTGATGAGTATCACTTATTTTTTATGCAGGTCTTCCATTTTCTTTGTACTTGTGCTGTATATTGTGGCTCCTTATTATTTTCTGTCCTAAATTACGACTTTGTGCCATTCTTTGCTAAGTATCACTTATTTGTTATGCAGGTATTCCATTTTCTTTGTACTTATGCTATAAAAATTGATGTATGTTCATTCACCTTAGATGAGTTTGCGCAAGCATTTCATGATAAGGTATGCTCACATATTAATGCAATGCTTTTCTATTCTTGATCTTATATGGATTATTCAGGTTTGCCGATTTTTTACTACTTTTGATTCCCTTTTCTTCTTGTTTTGGTATTCAGGACTCCCTGTTGCTTGGGCAAGTACATGTGGCCCTTCTCAAACTTCTTGTATCTGATATTGAGCAGGACCTAAGCAGAGGATTTTTGCCTCATGCAAGCAAAAATCGCAGGTTCTTGGCTTTACTGCACTCGGTAAGTACAAGAATATGTAGACATAATAAATCTATAGTGACGTATGCATTTGTACACTTCATTTTGTTTCTTTTTATAGAGGTACAAGTATACACGTTTCTGTCTTCATATAATTTGCTCCTGATTTTTCTGTGTCCTACTTTAAGAGGCAAATCCGCTGGCATTTTAATATTATACAATTAATAGTTGTTAAGGTTGTGGAGATGGAAGGTTGACAAAGAATTTTTGATCTATTTTGTTTGCTTTTTGCTAAGCATAATATTCAACTTCTCCTTTAACGTGTTTGTTAGGCTGGCCGTTGTTGTGCAGCCTATCAATATCAAGTAAAAAAATCAAGAAAGTTAGGTCTCGAAATCTGTAATTTGTGTAGTTTCTATGATCCATTTTCACCAGTTCATATTTTCGTCTTATTTAAATAATTCATTGACATCTAAGATCAAGAAGATATGATTCATATTGGCGAATTGATGTTATGACTAGTAATTTAAACGTCCCTTGAAGAATCCAAGGTATTATATACATGCATATGGGATGCCTACATTTGAAAAATTCAAGATAATTTTCACTATATTTATTATTTAGAACAAAGTTTCCTTGGCGCAAAAGCGGAATTGGAATTCTTGAAATCATAAAGAAGTTCAACAAACACGAAAATTTGAAGATAATAATTTTATTATAATGAATTGGTCATTGAAATAATTACACAGTCTTTGTTTGTAAAATAATCTCCTAATCATAATAGCTAAAGGAAAATAAGTAATTAAAGCCTAAAAGGAAAAATAATAACAATTCCTATTCTAAACAAGAAATAAAGTCCTATTATAACAAGAAATAATTCTTAGTCCTATTTGTGATAGGATTGTCTTGCATCAATCTCGCCCACTTGAAAAAAATTGTCCTTGAATTTGGTTGGAGTTAATATCTTTAAATTTTTGTCAACTGCATCTTTGAACCTATCCATCATTCGTTCCAAATTTTAGACCAAGGGTGATAATTTTGCAATCGTCCGATCGTTGCGAGGATGCCACTACCATCAAATGTGGCGATCAACTAAGGGTAAAATCTTGCTCTGATATCCTTTTTGGTGTGAAAGGGAAATTGAAATTCTTGGAACAAGAATAAAGTTGAATTAAATTGAAAATTTGCAAAGAAATAAATGTAAAGAATTGTTACAAAGCCAATGTCTATAGTTTAAGGAAGATAAGTAATTATTATTATTATATAAAAGAAAAAGTAATAAAAAACCTAAAAGACTTAAAATCCCAAATCTAAACAAGAAATAAAATTCTATTACAAGAAGAAATAATTCCCAGTACAATTGTCCTACATCATTCCTATTCATGACATAATGGTTAGATACTTAGATTCATTAGATTATGTGTAGGAAAGATTTTTACATCGAACTATGATTTTCTTGATGGTAACTACATTTGTGTTCTTTGTTCTCAATCTTGTTGTAAGGTGCAAATTTGGTGATTGAGAAACTCATCTGAGATTCGAACATTATTATCTATCAGGTATAGTTGAATAAGGTCAGTGGTTAGTTCATGTGTTTAGTCATCATTAAAAAAATAAAATGAAAAAAATGCCTTGTCTCGTACATATTTAAGGCTGGCAACCCTCTTCTTCCACTTGCTAGGGCCATTTCTAAAGTTAAATCCCAAAAACTTATACCATACATGATGAGCGTGTTCGACTGGATTTAGGGAACAAGTTGTCCTAAGCATGCTGTTTTGTTCTGGGACAGGAAAAACAATAACGAAAGACAAACTAAGCCTTACCCCCAATGGTTTTGTTTTAGGTATGTTAAATTTTTAAGCCATTGTCTCATGCTTTCTTTGCAGTGGAAGTCCACTTTATAGAGTGGAAGCATTGGCATATAGAAAATAGAGGACTGGAGATCCTATGAAGTATCTTTGAGTTATTCACATCTGAGAAAATATGTGCTTGAATAATTACTTAAATTACACCATGAATGCCATAAAGGTAATGGATTTCCTCGTTAAACTGAAGAAACCCTCATCTTTATGATATAACATTATTAACAGTCATGTTAAAATTGATTGGCTTAATTAATTGACGAGAATCAGCAGCTTAACTGGTACTTAAATGGGATGAGCACGTGAGAAAGTGTTTTACTTACCAAAGAGAACAGAAAGATTTTCTGGAACCAAGTAAACTTAATAGTCTTTGCATGCTGCACTCTTTACCTTTATCGTGGGCCATGTGTAGATCTTTGATGATAGTGATTATGCGGGGCCTTGGCTTGGAATTAATGCATAGTCGGTGGCATGCCAGATACGATAGTTCATGTTTTTGGATAAATGTCTATAAACGTCTCTCTGTATCTGTGCCCCTTCCCGATCCTCCTATCCTATGCATCTGGAGGCAAAATTCTGTGCCACTCATATTTGAGAACAAATTCTTGACCATCTATTCTTTGTCATTTGGCAGGTTGAAGTTCAAGACTTTGTACTAGGCTTCTGGCAGAAGTCACTGAACCTCCTGACATGGACAGAAATATTACGTCAGGTGTTGGTTGCTGCTGGTTTTGGTTCTAAACTCGGAGTGGCACCTAAGGGAGCTCTCAACAAGGTATTCAAGTTTTTGATATGCACGCTTCACCTTTTAACTTTCATAATGCTCTGTCATGCCTTCACTTCAAATGTAACACTGGATTGAATGGAATGAACAATAAGGATTCACGCAGCTAACCCAAATTTACTAGGAATTAGTTTTATTTATATTTTTTTTGGTGCCCCATGCTCCAAAGTTTTATTTCATAACAGCTCATAGCACATGGTTTAGTAGGCCTCTTTTTCTCTCTCTTTCCCTGCTGATGGTGCCCTCCAGGTAGCATTCTCCAAGTGGCAGGGCCTTGCTTTTGGTGCTTGTCATTGTGTACGCATGCATACATTATATGAATGGTTTGTTCTGTTGCACATAGGATATGTGGCCTTGTTAATGTGTCTACACAAAGGGTAGTAGATCATTACATGAGATTATGATTGTTCATAACGCTTGAGAGAGAAGCAATTTACACAATTGACTCGTCAAGTTCAGCTTGGTTGGTTGGTTTGCATGGTTCTCATGTGCTTATTTGCTTCTTCTTGTTCTGTAGGAAGTCAATCTTATGGCAAAGTATGGCTTAAATTCTGGAACATTGAAGGGTGAACTGTTCAGTACTTTGCTGACCCAAGGAAGCAGTGGAATGCAAGTCTCAGAATTGGCAAAATCTTCATCTGTAAGTTTGCATATTCTTGAATTAAGAGAGGAGAATATTCATTTTAGTATTTAGATGATAATATTCATTTTAGTGTTAGTTCAACCCACTGAGTTTCAAATTTCGATGTAATTCTCCATTGCTTACGAATATTTGTTTTGTTCTGAAGATTGTTGAATTGAATCTTGTGGATACTACCCATGACCTAGAGAATCTAGTACACTCGGCTCTCTCAAGTGACATTACATTATTTGAAAAGATTTCTTCTTCTGGATATCGTCTTCGAATCAATGCAACCACAAAAGAAGAAGAAGTATGTCCTTCTGATTGTGAAGACTTTGGGAGTGTTGACGAGATTTCTGCAGTCAGTGGTGGATCCAACGATGCGGATGATTCCAAGTCTGAGTCCATGGATTCCAGTCCAGCTAGACTTAAGCAAGATTATTGTAAAAGTAAGAATAATACGTTGACAGTGTACAATGAAATTGATGAGAGCCACCCAGGAGAAGTGTGGTTGTTAGGTTTAATGGAAGGTGAATATTCAGATTTAAGCATCGAAGAGAAGTTGAATGCTTTAGCTGCATTGACTGATCTGCTTAGTGCTGGATCTAGTATCAGAACAGAGGTAATACACCTGGTTGTTTTTCAGTTTCTTCTTTCCCTCAGTCATGCTTGTGTCTTCCCCTATGTCTTGGTAGTATGATATAACTTTATCATGCTACCCACCGATCTTATTTATTTTTACATTATTTAAGTTATATTGGTTATGTATGTGTTATAGCTCAAATATTTATACTGATGTGAGGCTGATGCTCAATGTAGTAGCTAATAAAGTATAAATATTTTTTTTTTTGTGAACTATGTATTTACCAGATCATTGTTTGATGATGAATTGGAGGCATTTACTTGTTTTAGTATGGTGAATGAATGATGAGTTAAAATTGGAAGGAAGTGAAAATAGCAATTTGGATAATTTAACTCAAAACAGTCAAATAATTTCTTAGATTCTGTGATAACTGAGTTGATATGATGACTTAGAGGTGAATGAAAATTTTCATTGAGTTACAGGAGTGTTACCGATCTTAGTTGACTTGGTTGAGTCAACTAAACAACAGGTGGACTTTTTGGCTTAAAATTAGATTTAGTAATCTGTTAAAGACTTTGATCATTCTTTTGGTGGAGTTTGAGTTCAACATGTTCACTCTGTTCAAGAATGCGAAGTCTATTTTACATATGTAAACTTCTTTTAGCCAACATTGCTGTTTAAGTTTCTAAATCACTAGTATGAAGAGGCACTATCAGAATACCATACGTCGCATCTGAGCTCGAATGAGCTTTTGGCAAGCTGAATTTGAAGTGCGCTCAAGCGACTTTATAAGTTACCGTGCTCCTGTTTGTTTTTAAAAAAATTATTAGTTTAATAAATATATGTTCGAGCTTGGCTTTTTTTTTTTATTTTTTATAGGTAATCAGATAATTTTATTATAAATAAATAATATAGAAGGAGTGTATTATCATTTTAAACAAGAAAGAAAAAATATAAAATTAGGCAGCCCTCTATAGGATTACTAGCCGCAGCATTAAACCAAGTATACAAAGTTAGATAAAATAATTCTCTAATCTGCTCTGTGGTCCGTAACATCGGTTGTTCCTTTCCTTCCACACACACCATACAATGCATCCCGAGATAAGATTCCATACAAGTTTGTTATCCTTATCACGTAGCTTTCTCCTCCATGCCCGCAACACGTCATCTATACGTCTAGGCAACCCCCAATCTATATGTTGAGAAGCCAGAATACTGTTCCACAGCCATCGAACTCCGTCACAATGAATGAACAAATGGTCATATGTCTTCCCATCACTCCTACACATATAACACCACTCGGTAACATAGAAGCCTTTTCTTCGAAAATTATCTATTGTTAATGCATGTTCCCTCACAACCGTCCATAATAGAAATGCCACCCGTGGAGGCATTTTGCATTGCCACACTATCTTCCAGGGGAAACAACTCTCCATAGGTCCCAAAAGGAATCTAAAATAGGAGCGAACTGAAAAAATACCATTATGTGCCAACCTCTATCTACTACGACCCTCCTACTCGAATTTGCAAATCATACAAAGAGGTTAGAAGCAGTGCATAATCATCTAATTTTCAATCCTGCAAATCTCTCTGAAAAGTAATATTCCAACTATAACTCCCATTGAAGACGTCATTCACCATAGCGGAAGGCACCAAAGAGATGCGATGCAAGGAGGGAAACCCCACCTTTTGCGGTTGATCTCCACTCCAAACATCATCCCAAAATCTGATATTATTGCCATTTCCCACCACAAAAGTCAATTTATCCCGAAGGTCGCTCCATCCTCGTCGAATGTACCTCCACAAACTCACCTCTTAAGAACCACGACCCTCACCCGAGCACCAACCCCCCTCCATCGCACCATACTTCGCCCCTATGATTTCTCTCAAGAAACTTTCCCTCCACTCCAAACCGTCACAGCCATTTGCCCAATAATGCCTTGTTAAACAAAATAAAGCTTCTCAGTCCGAGGCCCCATCCTCATAGGAGAAAACACAACTCCCCAATTAATCAAATGAAGTTTCCTTTCCTCTCCCAACCCTACCCAAAGAAAATCCATTTGAATCCTCTCTAATCTATTTGCCGCTGCAACAGGAATGGGAAACAATGACAGGAAGTAGGTAGGGAGATTTGAAAGAGTAGATTTGACAAAAGTAAGACGACCGCCCTTTGAGAGATACATACTCTTCCACCCGGCTAACTTCCTCTCCACATTTTCAACAAAAGCATTCCAAATATTAATACTTTTAAACCGCCCCCCTAATGGGAGCCCTAGATATGACATATGCAACTGTGCAACCCTACAGTCCAAAATACCCGCAAGTTCCTCCACGTTATTGACCTCCCCTACTGGAATAACCTCATATTTCTCCAGATTTATCTTCAATCCAGACACCACCTCAAAGCATAGGAGCAAGCAGCGTAAGTTCCTAAATTGCTCCTTATCTGCTTCACATAAAATCAGTGTCATATGCAAATAACAAGTGGGACACCTGCACTTGACCAACCATAAATCCCTTAATCAAACTCCCTCCTTGCTTTCTTGAGCATCCTACTGAGGCCTACATAACAATAACAAACAGCAATGGAGATAATGGATCCTCTTGCCTTAAGCCTTTGCTGCTCCGAAAATAACCCTCAGGAGTATCATTAACCAAAACTGAGAATAAAACGGTAGAGATACAGAACTGAATCCACTTACACCACTTATCTCCAAATCCACATCGCCTAAGCATATACATAAGGAAGCCCCTATTTACGGGATCATAATCTTTCTGAATATCAAGCTTGCAAAGCATCCTTGGAATCCCTAGATACAGTCTCGAATCAATGCATTCATTCGCAATTAGGACAGAATCCAAGATCTGACATCCTTTCACGAAAGCATTTGGAAACTTAGACACCACTTTCCCTAGCACCTCATTGAGTCGATTCGCCAAAACTTTCGCAATAATCTTGTACACCCCATCGACCAAGCTGATGGGGCGAAAATCCTTAATATCAGTCGCCCCCGATTTCTTAGGGATCAACACAATAAATGTTGCATTTGAACTTTTCAGGAACCTGTCACGCTCAAAAAAATAAGTGAGAACATCAATAATATCCTATCATACAACCTCCCAACACGCCTTATAAAATGAAAACGAGAAACCGTCTGGTCCTGGGGCTTTATCATCATTTATACTAAACACCACCTCCTTAATTTCATCCTCCCCAAATGGTCTCTCCAACTAACCAACATCCTCCTCCGTAATAGTAGAAAACTCCAATCCCTCCAACTCACAAATGGTCTCTCCAACCAACCGGCATCCTCCTCCGTAATGGTAGAAAACTCCAATCCCTCCAACTTTGGCCTCCACTCAAGCTGCTCCCGATAGAGATTTTGATAGAATCCTACCATATAGGTCCCAATATCTTGAGGATCCTCATAGGTAACCTCATCTACCTCCAACACTGACAGAATTGTTGCTTCTGTTAGAATTGGCGACCTTATGGAAAAACTTAGTGCATTGTCCCCTTCTTTCAACCACATTACCTAAATTTCTGACGCCAAGCAATCTCCTCCATTTTCGCCAACATCTCTAGCTCTCCCCTTAAAACTCCACGTCTCTCATCCTCATCCTCATCCTCATCCAATCCTTGACTCTCCTCTATCTTATCCAACTCTTCCATATCTAAAAGACACTAAACTTTATGAGAATTCACATTGCCCACCACCTACTCATTCCACCTCTTTAAATCCATTTTTAATGCCTTCAACTTCTGATCCAACACATAATTGGGAGATCCTCGAAAATCGTAAGAGGCCCACCAAGTTCGTACTCGCTCCCCAAAGCCTTCTATTTTTAACATCTTCTCAAATCTAAAAGGCCTTAATCCACGACCCATCGTATTCCCAGATAACAATATAGGGAAATGATCAGAGTAAGTCCTCCCGAGTCTCATCTAAATAATATCTGAGTACTTAGCATCCCACTCTCCACTAACTAGGAATCGGTCTATATGAGATAGCACAGGTCGGTCCCGATTAGATGACCAAGTAAAGTCTCCCCCAATCATAGGNACAAGATAGCACAGGTTGGTCCCGATTAGATGACCAAGTAAAGTCTCCCCCAAACATAGGCATATCCACCAACATATTCTCCCTAATAAAATCTGAAAATTCCTCCATAACCCCAATTAGTCTCCTACCACTCGACCTTTCAGTAGGAAATCGAACCATGTTAAAATCACCCCCAAAGCATGTTGGGAAATTCCACCATGCCATCATACCAGCCCACTCATTCCACAAGCTCCCTCTACTCTCATGAGCATTAGGACCATAAACTCCTGTAAACATTCAATGAAATCCATCCCCAACATTTTTAAGCGAGAGCGATATCGAGTATGACCCTACACTAACATCCTCCATATCAAAGACTCTAGTGTTCATGACTATCACACCTCCAGATGCCCCCGATAACCCCAAAAACTAATATCCAACATGTTGGCTCCCATAAGCTACTAACCACAACACTCGAGACAAACTCCAACTTAGTTTCTTGCAAGCAAACAAGGTCCGCCCTCCATTCTTTTAATAAATTTCGAACGCCTAATATTTTTCAGGCTCGTTAAGCCCCCTCACATTCTAGCTAATTAGTTTTGGAATCATTTTAATGCTCCGTCATCTCATCCCTCCCCAACAATTCTTTCCTAACCTCGCCACCCTTAACATCATAATTTACTGACCATTCGAGCCGCTTAAGTTCACGAACACCCTTCCTTCTTGCTTTACCTCCTTCTGTGCTCATCCCCTGCCAACTATTAGCCTCCAACTCCTTAAATAATTGCAAGAGTCTACTTTCATATCCATCGCAAAATACACCAACCAATTTACTAAAGTCCTGAATTTTTTGAAGGACCCAATTTGAGGGTTTGGGTCCAGCCTCAATCGCATTCACCTTCATTGTTTCGTCTGCGGGACAACACTCCAAAGGGTTGAATGAATATCCCTCCGCTTCGTCCACATGTACAACATTATTGACAGTCTCCCCCTTCTGGCCATCATCTACCCACAACACTAAAGCTTTCTCAATCCCTAACTCTTTTACTTTTAGGGACTTAAGAGTGCCTTCTGTTATATGTGTTCCCAACCATAGTCACACGTCGCATCGTGGTCTTTCGGACTATCGAAGCTGATCCCTCTACCAAAACATGTGCCATCTCTTGCTCAACTGAGAATAATCAATCTGTCGACGGAGTCGTGTCCATCGCGTCTAGTGTAGCCGTATCCATGATCACCATTTTCTGCTCCCCTTCCTTACACATCGGGATCACCCTCTGATATGATGCGGACATCGAGTCTTTAACATCTGTAACAAACTCTACCACTTCGACCCCATCATCGCCTCCGGAATACACTATTCTAGTCCGTGCCTGATACTTGCAATTAGGCTTAATCATCCCCTACTGGACTTTATAGTGGTCTACATTCGTTGATAGCTCCTTAGGACCCACTCGCTATTTGTTTTTCATTAGCTAGGGACTCATCCATGCCAACCCCACACTTATGACAACAAAATATCCTGGAACCCGCCTTAGGCCTGCATCCCACTAGCCTGATTAACTCATCCAGCTCTTCTTTCAACATTTGGACTCTGGCCCTTATTTCAGCATTGTTTAATAAACCACCCTGTGAACCTTCTGCGAATGTCTCCATAGTCTTAGACACCTTAGGATGACCGTCATATCATTTCGCACTAGCTCCCGTTGATCAACTTTATGTGATGTCTGTAAGTTTGCTGTAACTTCGGCATAAGTCATCCCTTGTCGATTTTTTTCATCAATCACTCGACGTTTAGTCTTATCTACAGCGACAAATGAATCAACTTCCTTAAACACCCGTGAAATCGATGTTCATACCTCTCCATTCACACCTTCCGGCATCATCACAACTCCTTTCTGACGCCTCTCTTCATACTGTGCTATCGTCAAGTACTTGCCACGGCAGTTCGCACAACGTTGTGCCAGAAAAGCTCTTGATGACTTATTGAACTTGGAAACAAAACCCTCCAACTTACTAGCCACTCTCAACTTATTCACCATCCAAAGTGCCTCGAACCTCCCCATATAGATTGCGTTCGACATCCTCGAACCCCACTCTATTATCCCAACGGTACCTGATTCGTTAACAGACACTGCAAACTCCTTCGCCTCAATCCTAAATTGCCGATTGAATACCGTACCATATGATTCTGTCCACATTTTCCTTTGATTGTGTATAGAAGACACATCTGATAGCGAAATAGGCATGCTGGTTGATCTAGGCTC
>CAIGRR010060807.1:0-11087 GCA_903798365.1 Fraxinus sp. 1973-6204
TGCATATTAGTCATAGTTTCATCATAAAATCACAAAAACAATCATCTTGAATTTAATAGATTCGGTTAAGGTCGAGATAATAGAAATCAAGTTAAATCAATCCTCGTGGGAACGATACTCGAAATTCTAGGATTTCCATTTTATTACTTGTTAACGAACCGTACACTTGCGGTTATTTAAATCCGGAACATATTTTCGTGAACACATGCAATATGAGAAAAATGATTTGGTGATTATTTGTTTGGCCGTTGAGAAGATTTGCAATCCCAATTTTGATATATTATCATGATGGAAATTGAATACACATAAGTACAAAATTGCCTCCCAAATTGTCAAAGATGTATTAGTAATTCAAGTATCCACCGTTGTTTTGGAGTCAGCATTTTTCACGAGTGGTAGGATTCTTGATTCCTCTAGGAGTTCATTGGGTGCAAAAATAGTTGAGGCCTTGATATATACGAAGAATTGGTTGCATAGCAGCAATGAACCTCTACTACTTCATCAATATTTGGATGATGTAGAAGCATTAGATGACTCTGAGAAANAAGAATTGGTTGCATAGCAGCAATGAACCTATAATGCTTCGTCAATATTTGAATGAAGTAGAGATATTGGATTACTCGAAGAAAGTTGTAAAAGGTGACATTTATTTTCTATTATCAATTTTGATATTTCTATACATATTGGTTTTTAATTGCTCATCCATATCAGTAATAAAGACTAATGATTATTTTTATATTATTTCATATTATACAAAAGTCAAATCATGTGTTACAAAATGGGATATTGATCCAATCATTATCAAATGAGAGATTAGAACGCAATTTTTATACTCATGTTCTTATTCTGATATTGTTGTTTGTAAAAGTTTGAGTGGAGAAAGTCATTGGCATGTTGCTACATGCTAACTTACTACTATTTTTTAGTCTTTTGTTTGTATTTCGAATTTCAGACAATATAAATGTAAGTTCTCATTTAAACTTATATGTTAACTTGTTTTAAATATATTACTATAATGTTGATAGGTAAATGCGCAAACTAACACCGAACCAAACAACAAATAATGGTTTGGTTTGGTTTGATTTGAAAAATAAAAAGGTTGATTTGGTTTGGAAAATATTCAAATCGTATGAAATGATTTTAGTTGAAATATGGTACAAATCGTCCAAATCAAATTTTGTTCACCCCTAACATAAGTAGTATGTGGCGAATTATGTCATTTTCGTTAAGCAAGAAGCAAAATTTTCAACGTCCCCCCAACCCCTCTCCTGCCAATGAGTACATCTCGACTACATCGAATCGAGCTCTCCACCATATGGACAACGAAGTGCAGCGAACATTGTTGAGACAACCTCGAAACCCCAAATGTACCATCCTCGACAGAAGTGGATATGAACAATGGCGAAACAAGCGATTGACGAATGAGACGTTGATGCTATGGCTAGGCACCATGAAGAGTGGATTTCCGTTTGATCGATTTTTTCGTTTTCGAATGACAAGAGAAATGACGTTTAGGACTTCTCAATCATTTGAATATATTTTTAGCAAGAGTTGTGCTCGCTAGTTGCATTAGGGTACTACGTACATTGTCAAAAAATAAATAAACAAACATTTACCTAAAGTATGTTTATATCAGACATTTTTCTACTCAAATCTATAAAAACAAATTCCACCACAATTTCCTCTATTTATTAACATGTAATTAATTATTTTCTTTTTATTTTTTCAAGATAAACATAAAAACATTTATTAAGCCCTTGTTTGATGGTCACTTTTTTTCAAAAACGCTTTGAATAGTGTTTTTTATGAGAATGTTAGTTTAAAAAGTAAGAAAAGGTTTTGAATTTACGTGCAGAATATTTTATTGTGTGAATATGTGTGGTTAAAAATGAGCATGTAGAAAAAAAATTCAAATAATGGTTATCAAAATAATCAAATTCTAGTGCAACCCTGGCCTGTGTATACTATACTAGACTAGTGGGGGTGTTTGATACTCATTTTAGTAAAAAAATGTGTTTTTCAATAGTGATTGATGGAAGAATGTGTGGTTAATAAGTAAGGAGAATTTTTAGGTTTATGTGTAATAGTATTTTTTTTTATAGAATGTGTAGTTGAAATGAAGAAAGAGAAAAAAAATGAGAATGAGAAAAAAATGGGTGCCAAACGGGGGCTAAATATGACCCATAACCCAAGTCCTGAACCAATTACGTTCAATCCGATTCTATTCAATTTTATCCTTTCTATAGACTCAAAACATTTATACAATTGAAAAAAAAAAAAATCGAGATGGAGTTGAATCATGACCACCCTAGTAAACCATTAATCATACTCACAGATATGATGTCCTAAAAAGACACTCAACACCGCGACTGAACTTTTCAAAAAGAGAATGTAAAGCATTCTTAGATCCCCCAATTACTTCGTGAAACGAAGGAAATTAAATACAATGGTAGTGACTAAAATTTCATTTCACTTTAAATTGGTCACTCAACTTAAATTTTGTTCTGAGTTGGCCACTCCGTCCCTATCGTTCATCTGACTAACAGAAAATGTGAGATGACAGTCTATACTCAACTACACTACCCTCCCCAACAAATTTTCCATTAGTCAACTGACAAACATGGGTAGAATTATCAAACCGTAACAAATATTCAAGTTCAATGACTAGCTTAAAGCAAAATGAAATTCGGTGACTTGGATTAAAGACCAACGAACCAATGATGTGTTTCCCACAACTCTGAAAGAGAATCAAAGGGGTACAACAATGACTTGACAGATCTCAAAATACTTGTTCCCAATGTTTTGTACAAGCAAAAGAATAAGATAAGCACCAAAAACCCTAGCCTATCCTTCAAGATCAGAAGAATCAGTCTTAAAAAAAAGTCACTATTTTCCCCACAACTCAAAAGGGAAATAATAAGCTCAGCTATTCACTTCTATCATCAATTAAACCTGACAAAGAAGCATATCCTCCTACCGTTTGTAGCGCACAAACTTACCAAAACAAGAACAAACAAGTCCTGTTAACTACGAAGTAAATTGAGCACAGCAATAGGCATTTACCACGTTGCCACTCCAATTTCCATACCATCTCAAGCAAACATCACAAACAACTAGCATATTCTAATTTGCTTTGTAATTGCTCGTCTCCTCAGTCAACAAATAATGTTGTCCATCCATTCCCCAACTCAAACAATAGAGACCACCTCTCCAAATATCAAAAACCCCAAAAGACATCTATCTCCACTCCCGACAATTGCCACACCTCCAGCCGTCCTCCTGAGGCAACTGCTTGTCCCATGGAGAACAATGGCTATGAATGCATACACCACATATTTGACAAGAAAGGTCTGGGAAAGGTTCGCTGTGGGAACAAATCTTACAAGGAAAACGAAGATCAGTTTCAACAGATATCATAGGTTCTTCGTTATCATAAGATATCTCGAGAACTTCATTCTGTGGGAATGCAGATGAATTTTCCCAGTTTTCTATTGGTATTTCGGGTAATTCAGCACCATTTGAACCACCAGCATCTTCAGAGTCGAGCAATTCATTAAAAGAGAAATAGGTCTGAGGTTCAAACTCCGTATCATCAAAACCTAGACAATCATAATCCAGTGTTATAGCATCGTCAAATCCCCCATTGGAAACATCCCATTCAACAAGAGGGGAAAATGAATCTTCCACAGAGCTCACGGTATTTGCCTCAAAAGGAGTTGATGGTTGAACCTGAAAAGAATAGGTTGCCGAAGAACAATTTACATTGTTTTCCCGTGCTATGTGTCTCCGAACAGGCAACTTTTCAGTTGAGTTGAAGACATTTACTTCTAGAGGAGAAGTAAAGCTATCAGTTGGCAAAGAACAATTAGCATCCTTTTCCTGCTTGATATGCCTTCTGACTGGCAGTTTCCGAGGTCCAGGCTCAGATACAGTAGCATTAATCCATCCACGATCCATTTTCGACTTGTCCTCAGTAAGTTGCTCGACTCCAGAAAGAGAAACGAGGAGAGGATCATCTAATGGCACATGCACGGCTTCCTCTCTAGCTTGTGCAGGGATTACACTGGAATCAGAGTCCATTCTCGACATTTCCTGCTTTGGAACCTTCTTCATCATCTTCTTCTCCAGTGCCGCCTTCTTTTCTGGAGGTAAGTACGGGCATACGGGCGATCTGAGCCTACGGCACTTGCAGCATTTGAATCCAACCACCTCAAAAATCTTGGACTCATCCAATTCAACAGAATCAGCATGAAACCAATCTATTAATAGCCACAATGCCAACACAAAGGTTACTTGCATAGCCACAACAATAAAAATAATAATAAACTAATGAATGAAGATCACGTATAAAATTCATTAAAATAATCTTACGTTGGCATGTGTCGCAGCGGATGTACATTAGATCAGAATTATACGGCTGATTACAAAGACGGCAATCAGGTCTTGCCAAGTCCATATGTGGATTGCCTTTCAGAAGAATGTTCTTCAATCTGAAATCAATTCCATTGTCTTCACAGTTCTTCTTCCTCCATATCAGGCCCCAGGATAATTTTTTTCCTTTGTTTACAGATACAGAAGAATCAATTGATTTCACCTCAGGAACACGCTGCACAGTTCCAATTGATGCTGATAACCCATTATAGACTGCTTGCTTTCCCTGTTTATTAGCAGTAGCTGTGTTCAGAATGTCTCGTCCTTGAAGGAGTAAAGGACTTCTGGGGGACGCATTACAGGTTTCAGTTCGAGTTAAAGCCCGAGTCTGGTAGCATTGCTTGCAATTTATCAAAAACTCAACTTCCTCGTTCACGTGAATTGTTGAACTGGTAACACATTGCTGGTGACAGAGACCTGCTCAATTAAATTTTATTGATAACTGATGAATAATTTGATAGTACTGTCATAAGCAAGAGGGGACTCAACACTGCCACTAAAATTTTCAAAAAGAGAACGTAAAAGAATTCCCCCAATTGTTAATATGATCCCAACCATTTCACAAAAGGGGATCATTAATGGTAGATGTAGGCTTTCTTTCTAAAACTTGAGTAAAAACTGAATATAATCTTCCATACATCTGACAAACTATTATAAGAAGCGACTTCAGATGTTATTAACCCTCTTACATATACCAAAGGAACGGTGTATCACTGACATGTAATAACTAAATGACAATTAGCTTTATCCAAGATCTTTAAGCAAAATATTATTTCAATAGATGATTAATCATCAAATGAGAGGCACACATACCACATGGTTTTTGTGAGAAAATAGAGCACGATATACTCTTACCGATTTTCGTCCAGACTTCACTGCCCCTGGTTCCCAATCTCTTAAATATTAATTTCAAGACTCCATACAATTTCAAAGATGCACAGCAACAGAAAGCTCACTAATTACAATTACATTACTGTGGAACCAAAAATTACGGTTCAGTACTTACCTTTTGGAGGGGAGAAGGGACTGGTGTGTGATAAAGGGAAGGAAAATAGGTTTGTCCAAGAGAACAAAATTGATAAGTACTTGAGAACACACATCACAAATAGAGGAACTCTGCAAATCAATTGTTGGCAACCTTTCAAGCATTCAGCAGGGGGCAAGATAAGTTCAAAGAGAACATCTTTTTCAAGACACACAAGAGTTGTATATAATGCCATTATGTGCAAGTATACAAGTTCTTTGTAATGTTGAGCTTGTAACACAAAATTTATTTGTGAATCCTAGAGATATATGCTAATTCTTCCCACGAGTATATATAAAAAATGCCCAACAGTAGATTAGAGATACGGATGCTGCATCTTCTCCATTGGTTATGTTTGCGCCACTAAATGGTGCTATAGAATAAAGTTTTAATTTACTCACAGAGAAACAATGAGGAAAGACACCCAATGACCTCTATTCTGAATTTCTAACACCCTGCCTCCAATTCACATTAACTACCAATACTAACATTTGATGCAAGGATGAAATTGAACACAATAGCTGAAACGATGGAATGACTCCATGGATACAACATGCACCATTAAGAACACTTTGAGAACAGTAATATAACACTAACTATATAAGAAAAACAGATGTAATGGAGAATAAAAGTGTAATTTACTAATAGAAAAGATTATAAAGCAAAAGTGGTTGTGATGGAACAAGATTATAATCCACATTTGGAGATATAAACGAGAGATGATTTCCGTATGGTAAACATCTAATCCTATTTTTCACCCAGTGTATTACACATTTCACTTTTTTCTGGTACTCACATTTAGTTCCTCAGCATTCATTTAAAAGGGAGATATTTGGAAATTCAGTAGTTTTCACTATGCTCCTCAAATTGGTTCAAGTATATTGGACGAAATGCAAATTTCAAACTGTTACAGAACTAATAACAATTCAATAAAAGATGGTATTGCAATACCTTGGCATGCACTGCACTTTACAGCATTCCTGAACATCACAAAAATTGAGAAATATTAATGAAAGAAAAGTGGTGCAAGGGCAGAAACAGTAAAGGGAAAGACAGGTGAAACAAAATACCTAAACAAGACATTCTGATGACATGAAGAACAGTAAAAATTGTCCATATTATCTCGCCTCCATAACAGATAAGAGAATATATTTTTGCGGGAACCCATTAACTGTTTCTTCTGCAACTTGGACAACACGTCCACAGGCTTGTCCTTCTCCACACTTTCTTCATATTCTTTAATTAGATATAATGGAATCTGTGTCTCAGAAAACCAATATCTTTCCTTTCCATCATGGCTTTGCTCTATCTCTGTTATACTTTTCATCACCCGAGAAGGCAGATGCTTCTGACTCCCAAAAGCAACACAGTATCTAATTTCGTGTTCCATGTTTTTCTTACCACATATAAAAGCATTTCTAAAAGCAGAAGCTTCAGTTTCTGGACCTTTTCCATCAAAGGGAATCTGTTCGGGACGAACAAGATCACTCCATCTCACATGAAAATCAAGGTATCTGACCTGATGCAAAAGCCAATTGTATGTATTAGGAAAAGTATCATTAAATTTCACCAAGAGTGAATGCTGCCAGAATATAGTAAAAGAACAGCACAGACATAAAGTCAGGATACTAAAATTGAATGATGATGATGCACCTGAAGTGCAAGCTGTGCTGCATTTCTACACATCTCAACTGCTGACCGCCAGACAAGCTGCCTGCTTCTTTTTGGAGTCTCATATCCTTCGATATAATGAATACCAGGTATCTTTTTGGAACCACCTGTATGCCAACATGTCAGTAAACTACTTTTAGATCTATCAAAATGGTACTTCTATAAAACAGTATATTGCAAACATCACAAAACAAAGGTATTATGCATTGAGTTTTTTCTACAGAACAAGAAAAGCTGGGAGTGTCTATATTACCTTGCCGGGCTGCTTTTTTTACCATTGAACATGGGAGAATCCCTCTCTGGAATATTCGCTTTGATAGGGTTCCTCCTCGCCACCAAGTGAAGTCGCTCAACAAGTCCTGACTATCAATAGCAACTTCAGCCGTAGCAGATGGCTTCCTGCCACGCCTCCCTGGTCTACGCTTCTGAGTAGATCCAGTAGCACTGGCTGCACTCTGAGATGCAGAAGATTCAGTTGAACAATCATCAACAAGCTTCACCCAATCTCCAGAAAGAGCAATGGTCCGTATGTTCTCCTCAAGCTGCAACAGAAACACCGTCATGCAACTGAAAGTATATAAAGTCCAACAAACATAAAGAGTATTATAAACAAACATTGGCTGTTTTTACTATCAGTGATTGGGTAAATGACCGAGAGGGAAATCTCAACCACGTGAAAGATCAAGATTAATATTTATAAAATACAAATTTTCCCGCAACCCAGGTCCATCGTCCACGGGGAGCAAGAAAAGATAAAACATGCATAACTTTGGACAGTGAAGTACTGTTCACATAATCAAACCATTGGTGCATTCACATATAGTGCCTATAAGACTTGACAGGCTGATCACATCAGATAGTGTAAACACAGAGCATATAAAACTGCTATAGCAAGAAGCTTACTTCAAGCATAAGGATCTTTACAGCATTGTAATTGGTAGCTTGTTCAATCTGTTTATGCCATCGCTTCCTGAAAGTGTCATTAAGGAAGGGACCAACTACTAGACCGCCTAAACTCTCCTCCATGAACAAAACATATGCTGAAATGCCAGGAAGACTCCCTTCCCCATTCTTTACAGAACGCAGTCCAGTGAGGGATTTCAAAGCTCCTTTGGTTGCATTTGAAGCAGCTGCATTTAACAAACATCCTCTCTTGCTGGCCACCTGAGCCTTACAACAAAAGCACCAGCTACACCTTTCCCTTGGGACTTCCAGAAGCTTCTTCTCTGTAATTGGCCAGAAGAACCGCATAGCTGCTGATGAGAATGCTTTTATCTGAAGAGAAACACTGGCAGACATAACTTTTTTGTGGTTATCTAAAGAGCGAGACTCGGGGACCTGACTTTCTTCGGATGAAAGGACGGCCAAATTTGCAGCTGCGGATGCAGCAAATTCTCCATGCAAATAATAATTAATGTATCCTTGCATCTTGAAGGATGAGCCCGTGTATAAGAAGCTCTCTAATGAACTTCTACAAGATTCTGTATCAACTCCGTCTTTAAGTTTTTCGCAAGGAAGAGACACTTTAGAGTGGATAAGGGTACCACCGACAGGCTCCCGGCAGTTAATAATGCTGTGTGAAACAACTTCTGATATACTTGACGTGCTTTGTTGGCTTAACTCAAAACAATCTGCTGCCGGGCCAACCGAACCAGTAAATATAGCTGGTTCAGTCATTCTGGGTTTCAGTAGAGAATTGGACTGTTTTCTTGTGGTCACACTGTTCCCCTGCTGATCAGGTGGAAACTCTGTATCCTTAAAGTTCCCACTCAGCATGGGATCCTGAAAAGAGATCTTAAGAGATGAAACAGCCAAGTTCCCTGAACTGATAGTTTCACAGCTACCAGTGTTCTCAACTTCAAAACTCTCAGGGACTAGCTTGTCCACCGAGGTAGCCAAGTGGGTAGCGCACACACTACTTTCTTTATGGTTTGCTAACTGAATATCAGTTTCAAATGTTCTATTTCGTGGTAAAATGACCTCTGGCATTTCCCAATACTGCAAAATCCCCTGGCATATATTTGAATACATGGTAACATGCTCCACCTTCAAATGAAGGGCTTGGAGAACTCTAGGAATGTCATATCTATGATAGTATTTGAGACAAACTTCTGAGTTAATCGAGGCCTTCAACCTGCAATTTCATTTGGTAACAAAAATCAAACTAACATTATCAAAGATGAGCAGCAACTTAATGTTACAGAATGAAAGAAAGAAAGAAACTTTGATGTTAATTAAGGGGGCAACACATTTATCATCTCACTTATCTTAGTTCTTAAATAAAGATTCTGAAGGTAGACAGAGGAGAAAGAATATAAGATAAGGCATTAGAAACATACACGAGTAAATGGTCACAAGTACCCACAAAGACTTGTTCATAACAGTCGACACCGAAATTTTCTCCTGCCCTTAGAGCTGTACCTCTCAAAGTTTTAAGTCCTGTAGCATTTATTTTACACTCAGGACAAAACCATGGTCCTTCAGGCATATACATTTTGCAGAGTCCCAAACATCTTGAATGGTAAGACGACGGGCAACCATCACAACAAAGCAGTAATCCATCCATACCACAGAGACGGCATTCATCCCCATTACCATCCTGGTCAACAACAGAGCTTTCAACTGGTCCACTTATTTCAGACCCCAAAGAATGAGAATTAAGAGACGGCTTTATCTCGTGACACTCTGCAATGATTTGTGTTGCATCTTTGTCCTTGCAGGCAGAAGTTTTAGAATATCTCGGATGAACTCTTCTCGGTCCACCTGCAGGGGCAACCATTGTCCCTGTATCAGTGTCAATTCCCACTTCTAATTCTTCACGCATGTCAATTTCTACTCTTAGCTCTTCAGAATCCAGAATATCATCACACAAAATTTGCAAAATCAATAGCTTCCTCCCAACAGATAAAGTATAATAATCTCTCTCCAGGGTATGTGCATAAAATCCTTTCCAGTCAGGTCCATCTGTATACCCCATAACCATTAAATAGTGGACCAAGTAAACTGGCCAAGTCAATGAATCAAGCAAACTCCAATCTATGCACCTGAGAGCAGAAAGGTCAAGAAAAATATATGAGCAATCTCGCAAAATGACTCGGACAAGAAAGAACATGAGTATACAGTAAGTGCTCCTCAACGGAACACTTTCAAGTGAGGGCATAATGAGCAGGAGAATACTTCATGTAATGTGGAAAAATAAAAATGTCATTTCAAGATTTTGTTTAGCATACAGGAACAACTTGTAATGATCAAACGATTGCGACAGTCCAACACCCAAGGATTTATGAGAAACAATGCAAACTACACTATCATAGACCTGAAATTCATACAAATTACTTCGTGTGTTATGTATTGAGAGAACGATTTTGCCTTCTTCCCCTTACTCTAAAGTATGATAGAAGCAAGCAAAAACAATAAAAGGATAGCTCCGTCAAAGATACACGTCAACTTTCATTAACAGCCAAAACAGCAATTGAAGTGCATACATTTACCAAAAAATGGAAAGGAATTCTAACAGATCTAAGAAAGTACCTCAAGCACTTTAATGCAAGCTCTGAACCTTCAGATGAGAGCCTTTCAATATGGCGCTTCAAGGCAGACATTAAAGCAACATGAACAGAGTCCAACAAAGTGTTTGCAACAGAGCAATTGAGCGCCCCCACAAAATCATCCAATCCAAAAGGATACAGAAACAGTGGGACACTAAACGAACGCAGAACACTATATACAGAGAAAAGGTGAGAAACATACTCCTCTGGGACTCCAATGTGCCCAGAAGATAGAGGCAGTTCTGGTGGAGGAACAACTGGTTCTTCCACCTCCAGACTAGCATCCTGCTCCTGAGCATCCTCACATGAATCATTTGATGAATCACCATCAGCATAAGTATTGCCTTCTTCTTGGACCTCGTCCACTTCAATAGCACCAACCCCACCATTTGTGGGCTCACTTAACAACAATG
>CAIGRR010060852.1:0-10375 GCA_903798365.1 Fraxinus sp. 1973-6204
AGCTGCCCCATCCGTGGGCAGAAGTACCGCGCAATTGCCACGAGAAAACGGTGGCTGTGCTTCCGATGCCGCGCCTTAACGCTGAAGTGCCATCTCGTCAGAGTGGGAGAAGAGAGAGTGAGTGAGTAAAGAAAATATGTAAATGGTTAATTTGATTTTGTAATATAATTATAATATTAAATTTTTTAATTATAATATGATTTTTGAATAAACAAACTTTTGGACCTGATTTTTGAAATTTGATCTTAAAACATAGGAATGAGTGTAATTTCCTCTTAATATTAACCATTAAACGCATCCACATGATCAAGTCCATAATTATGTACTAAGTATACATTCATCATATAAATGCATATTTCAAGTTTTAGTAATTAAGATCATCTAAACTAATTTAGAAAAAAGGATTGGAGCAATTAAATAATTAATTAATCTAATCAATCAATTAACTGAATTAGCTCATTTATTTAATTAATGTTAAATTTTACTTAAATAACAATAGAGTACAACTCTAATTCCATAATATAGGACATGATTAATTTAATTAAAATTGGACGGGATTAATTTAATTAAAATCAAATCTTAATGAAATATTAAGTTAGAGTTCAACTCTAATTCTAGAATTTTGAGACAAATTGAATTAATATTTTAATTTAGGATAAAACTCCTAGGTAGAATAAAATTCAATTCATAGTTAAAGTTCTAAATTTAAGTTAAAATCTATTTTTTTAAAAAAAAAATTTTTTAAAAAAAAAGTAATTTTGAAATAAATTCTAATTGAGTCAAAATCAAAATTATGGTCAAAATTGAATTTAAGGTCAAACACTTTTAAAAATATAATTTAAATCATTTTTCAAATTTTCTATCAAACCCCTTTTTAAAACCCCTTTTTAAAAAAAATCACATTTTGACTCATTTTAAAATAATAACAAGAGCTCCCGATTTTTCAAATTCAAACACCTGCATCGATCTTGAGCAACAAAGTAAAACCACGAAGAGTTGGACTATACAAGATTCCCAAGTTCCACAAAATTACTCCAATCGTCGTTAATTTCTCTGATTTACGAGTCTTGGATCATCCAAGTGAATGGCCCAACAATATTACACATGTCAACTCAAAATTAAAATTGAAAAAAAAAAAAAAAAAGTACCTAATGTGAATGATTTCATATCACTTTTCTTTCACTTGTCAATTCAAGGAGAGTATTCGGATTTGTTCATCATGTGATAAACTATAAATGCCTAGTGTTGGCAAAGCAAAAGAGAAGGATATATGCCAAAGAATCTCCTATTAAAATAAAATTTAAGTCTATATAATTATAAATGAATGCATAATAATAAGCTATAAAACTTCTTTTAATTGTTTATATACTTCCCAATTTACATTCAAAACCAAATGCCTTAGGGTGGATCCACTTTTATCAATTATCCTAGTATATTAGATCGGTTAAGTTCACATTTTTGTGTGACTATAGTCTCCCTCCAAATTTTTGGGTTTGCAGTTTTATTTCTTTGAATTCTTTCTAATATTAATAAATACACAAAATTGATATATATATCTGCAATGGTCGGCATACAGTCTTATCATAATCTTTGGACGGTCTATGGTTGTCACCATATTCACACGCACAGATATAAAAAAGTGCACTTCAAAGCAGAAGAGTCAAAGTCAAAATGGGTATCAATTCGCTGTGTCATTTCACCAAACCAGAAAATTCCATAGAAACCTATACTAGTTGTCAAAGATTAAAATATTTCACAAGTCGCATGAGAAGCGACAAAAGTACGTGAAATCTCCGTATTTGGTACCAATTGAAATCTAAGACGTTAATTTAAATCAAATCAATAATTAATTTTAACCTTATACCTTATGAGTCCCACAACTTTTTAATTATATTTCATCAATAAATACTCCACTTCGGAGGTAGTTTTTATTTTAAAAGAAAAATAGGACATGTTTGGTACACATTAAAATTTTCATTATCATTCTTCTACTCATTTTCAGCTATACATTTTTCAATAAAATAATATTTTTCATCACATCAATAACTTTTCTTTCTTTTTCAACTACACATTCTCCATCAATCTACTATTTCAGAATACATTCTTTCAAAATAACGTAACTCAAACACACGGTATTAACTCATTTTACTTAAAATATTATCAGTGGATCCAACAGTTCCTCATGATTCCTGCATATGTACNCAAAAGGAACAATTGAAAATAATATATTCCATCACATCAATAATTTTTCCTTCTTTTTCAACCACACATTCTCTATCAATCTACTATTTCAGAATACATTCTTTCAAAATAACGTAACTCAAACACACGGTATTAACTCATTTTACTTAAAATATTATCAGTGGATCCAACAGTTCCTCATGATTCCTGCATATGTACACATTTAAAAAGGCTATAGCGCTACCTCAAATCCATGTAAGTACTTATATTCCTAAGCTGTTGCTGCTACTCACTCTATCTAGCAATGGACGCCAAAGAAATATATGGTGACAGTACAGCTCAGAAAGAAGAAGAGATAAGCATAAGAAAAGGTCCATGGTCTAGCGATGAAGACTCGAAACTCATTAATTACGTTACCATCCATGGCGATGGAGGATGGGAATCCCTCGCCCGTAGTGCAGGTAATCATGATCAAATCTCCTCGTCCTCGCAGAAAGTAAAAAACTAAATCAAGATCTCGCCATCTTTTACTGCAACATTGAAACCAACCTTTTTTTTTATGATTGATCAAGGGTTGAGGCGTACAGGTAAGAGCTGCAGATTAAGGTGGTTGAACTACTTGAATCCAAATATTCGACGAGGAAACATTACTCCTGAAGAACAACTTCGCATTATAGAGCTACACTTGCAATATGGAAATCGGTATGTGCAAAAACATTTCAGCATCTTTTTGTATAATTGTTTTTATAATGTTATTGATCAACTTGATTTTCATTAATTACTTAATTTTCTTTAAAAAAATAAAAATTTATGAAGGTGGGCAGAGATTGCGAAACAGTTACCAGGAAGAACTGATAATGAAATAAAGAACTATTGGAGAACCGTTATTAAAAAGCAAGCAAAGCAGCTAAAATGTGACGTGAATAGCGGACAATTTCGTGACATCCTCCGCAGTATATGGCTTCCAAGCATAATGAAGGAACAAATGCATCCCACGTCCGAAGCTAATTCAGACTCCCAGTTGAATAGTACTGTCACTGCACTCTCTGCTGATTTTGATAACATGAATTGCCAGAAATTAATGACAGAGTCTGAAGTCCATCAAGCAGGATTCCTGCCGGCGGAAATGAATTGTAAATCCAACAAGTCCGATGTTTCAGTACTAGATGATTTCGAAGATGTTAACTGGAATTATGATTGTTTATCTGAGCAGCAATTTGGCTCTGAAGTAGTTTATAGCCCTTTCAGCTATGGTTTCGATGGAAATGAGATTCAGTCTGAGGATTCACTTACAATCTCGTTAAATGGTGAAGATTTCTGGGATTCTACATCGACGAGTTTCAATCAGTTTTAAAAGTGTTTATTCCAGGCATAAAATGATAGTCTAGCACTAATAATATAGGCAAAGGAATTATCTCTGTCACCACAACATGTATATTATGACATTTTGTATAAAATGATCACCCTTTAATTAATATTTTTATAATTTAATCAATTCCTCCTTGTACAAGGTTCTCATCTACCAAACAAAAATAAATAAATAAATAATGGTAAAACTCGAAAGGCGCATCGAGGAAACCGAGGCCATTAGAAGAACTGGCATACGATGGAAGTGCAGAAGTTAACGCAATCAAGCTTATTGCTTTATATGCTATTTGAAACAAGTTTTGCGTTTGAGGCTGCTGAGGGATTTCACTTCATATTAATGGAAACATGCATAGGTAAAAATTGTGACTTTGTTTATAGGCAATAGATTGTGGAAATTACAAATGTCCACAGGGAAGTTGTTCGTAGGTTTCCAAGTACATAAATCCATTTTGTACATAGAATACATGTATCATATAGTTCAATACATGAATGTCTCAAACAATACATGAAATAACTCTACTACATAAAAATTAGGTTTATACTTTCGATACCCCCCCAAACTTGATTTAAGGTAACTCCAAGCAATCTTGAAACTTCAAACGTACATCAATTTTCGTGACTTGATAAAAATATATGCAATTTGATCTTGAGACTTCGGAGAGAAACTACTCCTTGTCCCCAACAAACCCAAATCCTACCCTTCCCGCAGTAGAAGCAGCATTCCACTTTGATCAATCTTATAGATAGAAGATCATGAGCTTCCGTCCACAAACTTTAACTTTAGATGTTCTTCGTCAATACAATCTCGAAATAAATAATATTTCATATCGATGTGCTTTCTTGTTATCAACAAATATCCCGATCAATTCCACCTTAGAGATCAACATTTATAATTACGTGTAGCTCAAACGCATTTTTTTATACCGCCAAAGGTGGCACGATTTATTAATACTGGAAAAATACATAATATAAAACATAAGAGGGGACTCGACCTGACCTCCAACTAAAGGTGAACTTTCATTCTACCCAGTTTGGAGACCGGGAATACATAATGAAAAATCTACACTTCATTCCTCCTATACATACTCTTCGTTACCATACATTATGTGTTAGTTTCAAATCGGTTGCAGATCTTGCGAACTTATTATTGTATCCCAATTTCAAAAATACACATCTTCATAATAGTCTTTATAAATGTACCCAAAAGCTTAATTGACATATTTCTTAGTGCTTGTAGACTAAATTCTTAGTGCTTCCGTTGTGACCATATCCAAACCCATATTGATAAAATCATTGCAATTAACTATAGAATTGGATTTCTAGTATCAATCTCAAGGTCAAGTACTTGCTCACACAATGTCATAAGTCCACTTTTCCTATTTCGTTTTGTAAGTAGCTCAAATCCTTATATGTTGGTTATATTTTGATATTTAATCGATATAAACTTGTCATTTAACTACCCTGCAAGATTAATGGTTTTTTTGAGCTTTAAACGGATCAAATTATTCATGTGAACTTAACAGACTTTGATGTTATATTAAAACTTGAGGTTTACTCTTAAAATGTTAACATTTAATAAGAGAAATAGACCAAACATTTATATGTTGTATATTTATTTCATCTTTAATTGACGTGAGATATTACTAGTGACGACAACGTCCCAAGATAGGCGAATTTTGAAACAAGGTCACATTTATTTCTCAAAAGAATTCAAAATTGTGTTTTAACTTGAATGGTTTGAAACACAACTTTAGGCCAAACAGTATCTAACCTAATATATATAAATTTAATACCAGAGATATTTGGAAAACCCAAAATTAAGTGGTCCGCCTAATGTTATGTGGGCGAGGAACAAAGGTAACATAAAAGCATATCGTAGGTGGATGAGTCAAAAAGATTCTAATACTTAATTACTTTTGTTTGTTCAACAGTTTTCATACTTTTCCACCTTTTGGAAAAATGCATGCAACATTGCTCTTCTGCCGTCTACAGCTCTATCCTTAAAAAATAAAAAATAGAATAGAATAAAAACTTGGTGAAAATGGAAAAGAAAAAATGCAGGCAATATAAATATTTAAAAGATTAAAACAAAACATTTTTATATTTGTGACAAACAGAACTTGTGGGGGTAAATTGAACTTCTAAAGAAATCTCAACTGGATTATTGAACTTGTTAGAATTTGGATGTGACCCGAATTTCTTTTTGACGTAATTGAAGAATTCTAATTGAAGTGCACGTTAAGGAGAATTCAGTTTGGAATACTATTGGAGTCTTAAGTCAAGTTGAAGTTCTATTTTGGAAGTTCATTGAGAGCTGAAAATTGGTATTGGACTTAAAGAAGAGTTCGGGATGAAGAAAACAATTTGGGAACAAAATAAAAAAATAAAAATATATATATATATATATATATATACACACACACATATATATAAGAATGTAGTTTCTCACATTCATCTTCATCTATCAAATACCAGTTTTCAGGACTTTTGAATGAGGTTTTAGTAGCTGCTTTATGGTTGAAGTTGGAACAATTGCGCATGACTAAAAGTCTGTCAAGCAAGTTGGCAGGAGGGGGATTTCTGGAAGATCACCTGACTGTATTTAAAGATATCGTCGCTGATTTAAAAACTTTAAAAGTAGAGTATGATGAAGAAGATCTGGTCTTGATCCTATTGTGTTTGTTACCCGCTTCGTTTTCTTCACTTAGAGACACGGTCTTGTATAGTCGTGATACCCTCACAATAGAGGAGGTGTATGATGTTTTTTATTCAAAAGAGAAGATGAAGCATTTGGTTTCTGAGACTAGATATGAAGAATGTCTGGTTGCTCATGGTGGTTTTGGAAGGGACGGATCGGAATTTAAGTTCAGTAATCAGATTTGTAAATACTGCAAGAAGAAGGGGCACATGAAGAAGGATTGCTACAAGTTGCGGAATAAAGAAAGGATGGCTATAAATAGATATGAGAAGCAATCAGATACTTCAGGCGAAGCAGACCTTGCGGAGAACATTGATGGAGATCTCTTGGCAATTTATGACGTCGATTCTAAACCAGAGGAGGATGGGATTCTTGATTCAGCATGTGTATTTCATATGTATCATAATAAGGACTTGTGTACTACATATGTAACTGTTTACAAAGGTGTTGTGGTTATGGAAAACAACGTACCTTGTCGAGTTGTTGGAANATTCTTGATTCAGCATGTGTATTTCATATGTATCATAATAAGGACTTGTGTACTACATATGTAACTGTTTACAAAGGTGTTGTGGTTATGGAAAACAACGTACCTTGTCGAGTTGTTGGAAGTGGTACGGTCAGATTGAAGCTTTTGGATGGAATAATTAGAACACTTGGCCATGTTCGACATATTTCGAATTTGAAGAAAAATCTCATTTTGTTGTCTATTCTTAATTCAAAGCGTTATGAGTTATTTAGTGGAGGTGGAGTTTTGAAAGTTTGTAAGGGTGCCCAGGTTGCATTGAAGGGGCAGAAAATGTCTCAGTTGTACATCTTACAGGGTCGTGCAGAATCTAGAAGAGTCAATCAGCAGATGTTCGTACCGTGGTAAACATTTTGTTTGGTACAATACCTTTAGGAGCTCGTAAATGGCCGGATTTGAAGAATACTGCTCATTGGAGTTTAGGATATATGGATAATGCCGATTTGCCACAATCACATGCGATGTCATTGTATTCAATTGTTAGGGACCGACCCAGTGGAAAAGGGTTTGTTAAGCATGCTTTGATTATGCCTTGGAGTGTGTTATATGCCATTTTGGTAAATTATAAAATCATTATAATTTTTGGGACTCTGAGATAATTCTACAGGAGTAATGGTTGGATTCATTGGAAGAGGTGAAATATTGTGTTTTGTTGGAGAAATTAGTATTTTGGTTATTGTTGAAGAAACCAATTCATTCATTGGTAGAATTCGTATCAAGGTGGAGATTGTTAAAATTTATTCTTTGTTAAAGTAATTGAAAAATTCTAATTGAAGTGTACGACAAGGAAAATTCAATTTGAAATACTATTACAGTCCTATGTCAAGTTGAAATTTTATTCCATTGGGAATTAAAAATTGGTATTGGATTTGAAAAAGAGTTCAGTATAGAGAAAACAATTTGCGAACAAATTTATTTTTTTCGGCAGAACTCCTGGCGCCGCGGTGCTCAGAGGTGGGCGACACGGCGCCACCTTGCCTGTTTCGGTTTTCCGCTTTTTCTCTCCTTTTTTCGTTTTGAACTCGATTTTTTGACATCTTACTTCTTCAACAACTCTGATAGGAGGGTTTGGACGTCTCATACATGATCCTTATAAATATTAGGTTCTTCTATACAATTTGAAAAGTGTCAGAAAATAGATTACTAGACTTATATGATTCATTGTAATTTTATATCTTCTCCATTATTTTTAAGTCAATAAAATCTTTTAATTTTTCTGTCATATTTCTTGTCTTTATTATTCTTTTGTTTGATCTAATACTTAATTATTGTGTCATATAATTTCAGCATCTCAATCCAGTGGTTGATTTCACAACAGAACATCAATTTACTTTTAAGACTTTGTCATTTCGTCACATGTCATCCTCCAAATAAATGAAAATTAATAGTTGAAAGTCATACCATAACTAATATTTCATGTAATTGCTATGTGGCAAGGCAAAAATGATAAAATGATGAATATAACAATGTCTTCAGATTAAAAGGTTTTAAGACGTCTTTTTTTTTTTTTCCCTTCATGACATAGTGGTATGTTGACATGCGACGTGATGATTACATGAAAGATCCGTTATACAACTCTCGAAGATAACGGTAACCATCGAGTAGTGAAATTAAAAATCAAATTGATATTGCTAAAACTTCGTGACATCGACGAAATTCACTCGAAGTTGTAGCATAATGGATTGTTTTTTGGTGGTTGATGCGGCTGTGTTTTGTGAGTGCGGACTTTCCATTAATGTTNGAGTAGTGAAATTAAAAATCAAATTGATATTGCTAAAACTTCGTGACATCGACGAAATTCACTCGAAGTTGTAGCATAATGGATTGTTTTTTGGTGGTTGATGCGGCTGTGTTTTGTGAGTGCGGACTTTCCATTAATGTTAGTCGTACAAGGATAATGAGAGAATCCACAATGCAAAAAGATATATTGAACTTCTTACAAAAGGCAGGCATTGAGCCATTAGGCACTAGCTTGTGCCTGTACGACAATGAGAGAATCCACAATGCAAAAAGATATATTGAACTTCTTACCAAAGGCAGGCATTGAGCCACTAGGCACTAGCTTGTGCCTCATCCTTAGGCTTTATCTTTTAATTTGTTATTAATAAAAAATCGTGATTATGAGATCAGCACGATCCAATTATATTCTTTATCCATGTTTGCTCTTGACTGCACCAGTCTCCGCGTAATGACAATATTAAGTAATTAAGGTTATGTTCGTATTAGCTTATCCTTAATTTTGATCGAGAATTTTCAGAGCAAAGCAAAGTAATTTTAATTAGGAAAAATCTATTTGCACAGAACTTTTTACATAGACGCCCCACCAATAGGAGGTTGCCACTTGTCTATTCGGTAAAAAATTATATAAAAAGTTCGATACGCGTAGCATAATCCTTTTAATTAACATTGTTTCTACCAATTACAGGACAACGAGTTCAAGGAATATATGATTCTGCGATTGTATTTTTCTTTTTATCACCATTAACAAAGTTTTATTCCCTCGTCAAAGATATAAAAATACTTTTATGACTTACAGGATATTTTTCTATAATAGTTTTCACAATTTAGAAAAAAAAAAATAGAATTGAACTTGATAAGTTTATTTGGTACACTTATCTAGGCCATTAAATTCAAAATTTGGGGACCAAAGTGTTAACATCAAATTGTTGATTCGGAGTACAAAACGATGATTGAAGATTATATAGGATCAATTGAATGCAATTGAACGTCAAATGAGTGAAATATAGTGGAAGTTTTTTTCTCAAATCAATTTCCAGCCGAATAAGTTATGCTCCAGATTTTTAACCTCAACTTGAGAACCATTTTTCGGATGGCAAATGTTCAAATTGGAAAAAATTGTACTTTTAGAAGAATTGTAATCCTTTGAATTACTTTTCAACGCATTTTGAATCACCTTACTCGGATATCGATAGAGAAAGTTGTGGCCAAAATATTGAGAGCTGCTCATGGACGAACGGAAGGGACATGCACACATGCGAGGGCAACTCAAGGCGGGCGTACGATGCCCTATTTTCCCCAACTTGAGAGTCATTTGGTTCTACGGCGCGCGGAGGGCCCATTTCGCGATCCAAACTATTTTGGAAGTCAAATTGGACGCGATTTTGATCTATTTTCAACTCTTATAAATAGAGAACGAGAGCTACACATTGAAAAAAAAAAAAAAAAAAAACTTCATTGCCTCTTCATACGCAATAGTTTCATCACAATCATAAAAAACAAGAGGCTAATTGCTATATTTTGAGAGAGGAGATCAAGCCCTAACAAATAATTGAAGGTAATTATATCAAGATTTTTTTGAAGAATTCAGTATTAGGCTTGAAGAACAACATCTTTTGATTTATTTCATGACTCGGGTAATATTTTTCTATTATTCTTTTTATAATTTATACATTAACTTGCTAGGTTTGATACATTTTTGTATTTGATGAAGATAAACCCTATTGTTTATTTGTTTTAATTTAAGACTAATAATTTAATTTATTTCTTACATTTCTTGATTAATTATGCATACCTATTGCATTATTTGATTGATTGGCCACCAATTAGATAATTAGTTGTTGTAGTGTTGGGAAACTCACAAT
>CAIGRR010060869.1:0-11790 GCA_903798365.1 Fraxinus sp. 1973-6204
ATGTTTAAAAGACTAATACCCCCTACAATAGACTTCTGAACAAAAATCAAAGAGACAGGAGTAGACTTCTTTTGGCTCTGGAATCATATTTTTTCTTTTTTTATTTTCTAACTATTTTATGAATTAAATAAACTATTTACAACACGGGGCTTAAGCAAAGCTGCAGCCCGTGACACCACGTTTAGCCACGCTTTACGCTTTTTAAAACACCCGTATTAAATGACACGACACGTTTGTTTGTTTTTTTTTTTTCGTGTTTCTCACGTTATATTCACAGTATAAACAGAAATATTATTATGAATATATTCCCAATTGAAAGTTATTTTAAGATAATGAAATGTTCATAATTTTCTTCAAACTTCTCCAAATAATTCGGAGAAATAAAGTCATAGGCACGTTTGATCGAGCCAACATGAGTACACCTCTACCTTTTAAGAAGGAAGATCATAGCTAATACATCCATATTCTTCAACATACAGAATCATCTGTAGCAACTCACAACATCGTTTTGCGAAAGAATATAAAGAATTATTGCAATACAAAAATATATAGAACAAGCAATAGGGCGTGCCACATCACACTTGCAACAATCACAAGCCAGCCGATACCAAGTCATGCAACGTAACAATACCAATCAAAACATTATCATCACTGATTACGGGTAAAAACTGTACTGGGGATGGTGGAGACTCCATCTTCTGCATTGCATCGACTGCCATTGCATCAGGACCGATTGTCCTTGGGTTCCTGAAAGACTAGACCGAGTCATTCAAGTGCTTAAAAACTATGGGTCCTACGGTATTGTAGATAAAGTGGGTAGTAAATAGTGGGTCCTAAAATATGCGTGGATAGCAAGTATGTTTGACTAGCTTAAATTTAAATTATAGTTTAAGCTTTTCCAAGCATGCTCTAAATGCAGCTCCTTCCAATAGTTGGATTCCTAAATTTTCCATGAAAATTCTATAAAACCAGAAACTGATAATACAGGGTGTTTACTCTGAAGAATGTCTAGGTCTAGTATTTCCTAGACTCAAAATTCGAAAATACTTCAGAGAACACAGCCATTGAAGTCCAAGATGAACTAAGAAAGAAGAATAACATGACTGCTGGCAAACTTCATATAGTGCAATGCAAATTATGAGTTGATAAAATATAATCACATAATGGTTTCACCAATTCTTTAGAGTTGATTTACTCCATTGGCTTAAGTTACTTAAATGTTGGCCTTGATGCACTTTATGCATATTGAAACAATTAATAGATTTACGTGAGGTGGTCGACAGCAGAGGAATAGTAGTTGACCTGTTACACATTTCTCCCACTGAAAGCTTGAATATCCCTTCACCACTAGCTTTCAACGTACGCCGTAAATCACCATCTGTAAATGTGCCTAGCAGATGATAGCCATCATCTATAACAAGAAGACATCCACAACCTTTACTAGTTAGCTCTACCAGCTGATCCATGATTAGATCTCCTTCCTTGCAAACTGGAAGTTCTTCTTTCTTCTTCATAAGATCCTTCACCTGAACCACAAAGAGATCAGTACAGTTAAATGGTGCACAAAATCATTTCATATGGACCCACAAATGGATATGGCAACTTCACGAGTAAACAGTTAAAACCAAAACAAATACATGACATAACACGTAATTTATCAACAAGAAAGAAAATTCCTCAATCTGTAACTGAATCTCCCTCCATCAGATCATGGGGAAATGACAATCTAATAAAAGATTTCGTCCTTCCTGAGTCATAGTCCAACTACTGCTATACAAGTAATGGTTCATCAAGAAAATTCCTCAATCTATATGAACACATGAAAATATCTATAGAAATAGAATCCCCTCCACCTTCTTACATGGAAATGACAAAGCAAGAACAGACCATTCCTTCCTGATTCAAGAATCAAGGTCTAGCTACCACTGTTTCGCTCTTGCACATCATTTGCTCAATTATCTCGCTCTAGCATTACCATTTTGCTTCAAATCCAAACAAGTGGTACAAGATCCTCAATTATTGTACATCATACTTCAATAATTACACTTCCACATTAAACTTTAATATCTTTTTTAATTGTATATCTACTTCAGCAATCACATCTCCCACTTAAAACTTGATTTGCATTTGCAGTTCAAGAATTACATCTCTGTTTTTTGGCTTAAACACTTTCCTCTTAAGATCATAAATCTTAAATTCAAGCTCAAATCGGAGTTCTAAACAATAAATTAGAGCATTTTACAATCAAGAACAAATCACCTTGAAAATCAAGCTCTTTCCAATCCTCCCTGCTGGATGATTCGTAGCATACTCCTTTTTGCTCAAATTCCGAGCCCCCATTAGGGCGATAGCTACAGTATCTCCAAAAACCATCTGGATTGCTGTCGAGGTTACCGGCGCCAAATCAAACGGGCACAATTCTCTCTCCAGAGGCAAATGCACGTTCAGATCACACAATGCCATCAGCCCATTAGGCTTCACCGACGTCACAGATATTAAATACGCCCCCTTGGCCTTCGCGCACGGCACAAGCCTCAACAATTCCTCAGAATTCCCACTTTTGCTGAATAAAACCAGTAAATCATCTGAGGCCAAAATGCCAATGTCCCCATGGAGCGCATCGACAGGGGGTAAAAACCCAGATTTTATACTGAGAGAAATCAACGTCTGGGAGATTTTCTGAGCCACAAAGCCGGATTTTCCTACACCAGTGAAAAAAATGGTGCCCCTGCAATTCAAAAGCGTTTGTGTAAAATTTAAAGTCTGAGAGAGATCAAGGTTTTGAAAGAAATGGTTGAGGTAATTTTGTTGGGCTTTGAACAGATTAAGCAATTTGGTTTGATCAATTATTGATTTTTCTTCTTGTTCTTGCGGGGACGAAATTGAAAGAGATCCCATTTCTTCCTTTATTTCTTCTTTCTATATGTTAGATTCTGGGTTTCTTCCCTGGTAAGTGTCGATTTTGCAGGATGGTAGAACGTGATTTGGTTACTATTATTTGTAATTTCTTGAACTAGTGGAGAAATAACTTACTTTAGTGGTATCAATCATGCTACATGTTGGCTTGTTCTTCTGTCNATATGTTAGATTCTGGGTTTCTTCCCTGGTAAGTGTCGATTTTGCAGGATGGTAGAACGTGATTTGGTTACTATTATTTGTAATTTCTTGAACTAGTGGAGAAATAAGTACTTCAGTGGTATCAATCATGCTACATGATGGCTTGTTCTTATGTCACTTACAATTGATTATTTTTCACGTGTTGTTATTTCCGAGTTTCAGTAACCATACCGACGCTGCTAATTAATAATTAAGTCTTTACTAACTGAATTATATGACTTCTAAGATATTTGGATTAGGCATTGATGCTGATGCTATCTCAAATTTAATTCCTCATGCATGATTTAGCCCTCGTTTGGCACCCATTTTTTTTTTTTTCTCATTCTCATTCTTTTTCTCTTTTTTCATTTCAACTACATTCTATCAATAAAATAATATTACACATAAACCTAAAAATTCTCCTTACTTTTTAACTAAACATTATTCCATCAATCACTTTTCAAAAACGCATTTTCTACTAAATGGGTGTCAAACACCCCATTAGATAGTTCTTCTTGACTATAGGGTATTTGGTAATAGTCTACATGGTAACATAGTGAAATTAAACACAATACTGCTACATGCACATTAAGTCTTACATAATATTACATAATACTCTATTATTGGACAGTTTAAAATACAATCAGTTTTTTCATCCAATCATTTTCCTTCAACTTATTTTGTGGCACTACTTCTAGACAATTTATTTTGACAAAATAGATTAATTCAATTAAAAAATATGTTCACTGAAAAGTAATGTTATTCACCGTTAGTGGTGATCATCACTCTCACAACGAGTCTTTGATTCATTATCCAATAAAGTTGTGGTCGTTTTGATGCGGAGAAGTTAGAGAAGAAAATCCAAAACCAATTGAAAAGAGAAGAAATAAATAGGATTTATGAAAAAGAGCATAACTTTCAACTATGTTGTCAAAATTTTGTAAAAGCCTTGTTTTTATTCTGCACATTTTTTCTATATGATTTTGTCAAACTTTCGGAGTCAAATTTCATCAGCTAGGGATTCGTTTTAGCGTTTTTCTATTTGAGTTAAGTATTTTTGTCATTTTTGCAATATTTTAGTTTTATTTAGATTTGTTTTGAAGTTTCCTAAATTAGTTGGATTTGTCTACAAAATTAAATTCTTAATTTGATTAAGATTTATTTTGAGTCTTTAAATATGTATTTAGGAATTTGTAAATTAGACATTCATTTTCCTTGATTAAGATATTTCAATTTTTTCCGTTATTTGATGGATTTCAAATATTTGTAATGTCTGTTCAAGAGATATTTGAGCAAACACCCATTCATATATTACGAACAAGACTCTTTTATTATAATACACGTTTTCGTCCTTCGTCAAGTGGTATTAGAGCAATAACAGATGATCAGAGTAAAGCTTTTGAGGCGAGGTTTGAGGTAATTAAAACTAATCTACAAGAAGTTGGCAATCATCCGCAAGAATTAGGCAATCGATTCAAGGACGTACTAGTTGCCTTGAATCTTGGATGCGGTAATCCTAGGCAACAACCACCTATCGACCCTGTTCAGGTTGTTGACCTTGTCAATCCGACCTAGTGTGTTATCAATAGACGTCATAATGACTATGATGGATACAAAGTCAAAGTAGAGATTCATGTATTCAATGGAAACTTAGATGTGGAGGCTTTTTCGTGACTGGTTGAACGAGACAAAAAGATTTTTTGAAATCATGAAGGCTAGCAAAGAAGGTGAGATTGCAATTGTTACGTACAAACTTAAGGAATGAGCAAGAGACTTGGGATAGAGTATTTTTGATGAACTTTACAGAGTAAGACAATCATACCATAATGGCTTGGATCATGGTGAAAGAATTGTTGCAACATCGATTCTCCCTAGAGACTGTGTGCATTGTATAAACGGTTTTTGGATTGTAGGAAAGGAGACTGTTTGTTGGCTGCCTATACTGAGGAGTTCTCGAAGCTGCAATCTTGTTTTGATGTATGTAGGTTGATGATCAGCAGATTCGAAGTTTGTAAGGAAATTAATATATCAGATACAAGATGGGATTAGCCCATTTATTCATTAATAAACGTCAGGGAGATGGCATTCCGAGTAGAATCATTACTTGCATATCAGTCACGACGTCCTCCACCATTTAGGATGAATTCAAATGATACAATTCGAAAGGCACCAGAAAGGTTACGTCTGTCCCAGATCGCGACCAAACCACGTGCAATCAGCAATGCAGTGGAACTGAAACTCTGAAAGGAACAGTAATCGGGGATAAGACGACTTGTCAAACAACAAACAATTCGTATGCAAAATTAACTATTAGAAAATGTTACATGTGCGAAAAACCCGAACACAAATCAAACGAGTGTCCTGAACGAAGACCAATACATGTACTAGATACGATTAATGAAGAAGATGAAGATAAATAATATGTCGGAGATGAGAAAGAAGATGGGGAATGCACAGATGAAGTGTGTGGAGAAGAAAAAGAAGATTTTGTGTGTATTATGCAAAAAATTTCTTGATCGCCCAAACAGGAAGAGTTGACTCAGTGTTAGAAAATCTTTTAGGCCAATTGTCAAGTCAGTGTTGTTGTTTGCATTTTGATCATAGACAATTGTAGTTGTGAAAATCTGATCGCCAAGAAGCTGGCGGATTACCTGAATCTGGCAATCAAACAACATCCAACTCCTTATGAGATTGGTTGAACTAAAAAGGGTCTGTCTACTCAGGTGACTCGAATTTGTGAAATTGATGTGGATGTCGTACATAAGGGTAGAGAGAATACTTACAAGTTTAAGTGGAATGATAAACAATTATAGTTGCACAACATGGAGGGATAGAAAGCTTCAAAAGTAGAAGGGAAAGTTTTTCTGATTATTACGAATTCAAACAATGAGTTTTTCTTCGATGAGTCTTTGTATCGTGATGATAACTCATGATCGAATTATTTTGAAGTGTAAGGGAATAATGTGAAGCAGTTAGAAAATAAAATCCTAAACCAATTGAAAATGAGAAGAAATAAGTAGGATCTATGAAAAAAGTGCATAACTATCACCTCAATTGTCATATTCTAGTCCGTGAGTACAATTCAAAAGCGTTTTCCAATTCTACACATTTTTTGGATAACTTTGTCCAAATTTCGATGTCAAATTACATCGTTTAGGGGTCCATTTTAACATTTTTCTGTTTGAGTCAGTTTAAACGTGTTTTTATCATTTTTTCTATATTTTAATTTTATTCAGATTAGTTTTGTAGTTTTCTAATTTAGTTGGATTTGTCTACAAAATTAGGATCTCAATTTGATTTGAATTTATTTTGAATATTTAAATATATATTTAGGAGTTTGTAAATTAGACATTTGTTTTCATTGATTTATAAGACATTTTAGTTTTTCTCGTTACTTGGTGGATTCCAAATATTTATCTCGTTTGTTTGAACAAAATTCGAGCAAACACACATTCGTGTGTTGTGAACAAGACCCTTTTATTATTGCTCACATTTTCGTTCTACGTCAATTTTAATGCATTGGACAATGCACTAAAGTGTTTTATATTACCAAAATTGATGATATGCACTGGACAATGAATTAAAGAGTTTTATGTCATCTAAACCGATGATGATAATAGAAAAATTCTTCAACTAGATAAATCTTGTATCACTACATTTAATCAAATTTATTATATAATGTCATGTAAAATAATAGTAAATCGCATTGGTGCTATGTAAGGGGCAACTATTTCCTGTTGTTCAAAGAAAACTCATCTCTATATCTCTAGGTTGTAAAACCTTTTTAGGTCAGTCAATTAAGCAATCAACGATACTAAATTAATGCACTATATCACAGTAATGACTCATTGTTAAGCTGAATGGTTGAACGAGAGCTCCTATGGTTGATAATTATTAATGCCATCTCAATTTTCATTTCCACCCATCCTATATGTTATTTTATGACTCAAGTTTCATGTGATTTGGAAGTTTGATTTATGGAGGAAGCCTAAATAATTCTTTGTTGGAAGTCCGGATGGATAAGGGATTAGATTTCATCATGGATTTGGATTTTAATTCGGAAAATGACTTTAGAATGAATGAAAAGGCGTTTTGAGGTCATTGGGACGTTGGCATAGCGACAAGTGCCCATCACAGTATTTTGGTTTAGGGAGCAAAAGCCCTAGTGTCGGCCCTTACGGGGAGAAGAGTTTTCATAGTTGATTTCTACCACATTTTTTTGTATTCTACTTTATCTATAACTCCATGATTGGGCTCCTATAAATACTTCATGAGGTGTAGGCTCTTCATAGGCTCAACTAATAATAAGATCATTGATAAATACTTTAGAAACTTGAGAGAATTATTTAAATTTCTATTGAGAGTATCAAATCTTATAAAACAATTTTAGCTTCTTGGTATATTGAAAACAATAAGATCATTGGAGTGATTCTGGTATCTTGTTTGTTTTTAACAATTTGTATTAGAGCCAAGGTGTTTTTGACGGTTTCTTGGGAGGTCTAAATTGGTTATTAAAACGAGATTTGAACAAAGTCAATTGTTTCAAGATGAAAATTGTGAAATTTGAGATTCAACTTTTAGATCATAACAATATTTTTTCTTTGTGGGAGATCAAGATAAGAGCAATTCTTGCTCAATTGGACTTTGATGATACTTTGTTGGGGGTGGATAGAATGCCCGCAACAATGACTATAGAGAAAAAGCAACACAATGATCGAAAAGCCCTATCACAGATACATCTTCATCTTTATAATCAAGTTTTTCAAGACTTGGTAAATGAGAAAAGTGCCGCTAGATTATGATTGAAATTGGAGTAACTTTGTATGATAATGAGATTGATCAGTAAGTTACACTTGAAGCGGTGCTTTTATTCTCATCGCTTGACAGAAGGTGAATCTTTGGAAAATCATCTATTAGTGTTCAAGAAAATCGCTTTTGGAGACTATGGAGGTCAAGTACGATGAAGAGTATTTAAGGTTAATATTGATATGTTCGTTGCCGCCTTCATATGTGATTTTTAGAAATACTATTTTCTATAATTGGGATACTCTCACTATTGACGAGGTATATAATGCGCTTTACTTCAAGGAGAAAATAAAGCATTTGGTCGGATTTGAGGCCCAAACAAAGTGTCTTGTTATTCATGAGATAAATACATGTAGTTATGGAATGGATAGAGTCAACGATTGTAATATTGATAAAGTTTGTTGGTATGAAAACAACAAGGGGCACATGAAGAAGGATTGCTATAAATGACAGAATAGGAATAAGTTTGCTACTATAGATTAAAAGGGACAATTCAAAAACTCAAGTGATGCGACTCTTGCAGAAGAAGACTGCACCGATGTAGATCTTTTGGCGATTACTAACGGTGACTCTAAACCCGACGAGGATTGAATTCTTGATACGGCTTGCACTTTTCATATGTTCAAACTATGATTGATTTTCTTTATATGAAATAGTTACAAGGGATTCCATGGTGATGAAAAATAACGTCTTATGAAATAGCTGGTATTGGTAAGAGCAGAATCAAGATGTTTGATAGGACGATCATGACACTTGGTTTAGTGAGACATGTTCCGTGTTTAAAAAGAAATATTACCTCCTTGAGTACTTTTGATTCAAAAGGGTACAATATATCGACGGGGATGGAGTTCTAAAAGTTAGCAATGGTGTTGTATTTGTGTCAAATGGGTGGAGAATGTCCGGTTATGTGTTTTGGATGGTTTGACGGTCATTGTAGAAGTAACTGCAACTTCTGATTTGATAAGCTACCACTCAGTTAGAGTTCGTTGTGATGGGGTTTCTCATAGTGATTCAAGCATGTTTGGTGACTCGGGTGGAACAGTAGTGAACCGGATGATTCAAGTAGGTTTGGTGCGCAAGGTAGTTCTGCTAGTAAATAGGGTTTGAATTTTGTTCAAAGTTGTTGAGTATACCTGGAAATAGCATAGTGGAAGATGTGGATAATGACTTCAAAAGTGAAACTTAATTCATTTCTATGGAATTTGTGTTAAGGTGGAGTTTGTTATATTGTGACTTAAATTTCATGTGATTTGGAAGTTTGATTCATGGAGGAAGCCTAAATAATTTTGATTTGGAAGTCTAGATTGAGAAGAGATCAAATCTCATTATAGATTGAAAGTTTGATTGGGAGAAGTTCTTTGGAATGGATGAAAAAGTGTTTTGATAGAAGAAAGAGACTTATTGAAAGCTTTAAGACATTGCATCAGTATGGCACCAAAGCCACTAATTTAGTTCACATTAATGGGCTTTTTTCAATGTTCTCGAAAACGAAAAGGAGACTTTGATAGGTTGACTAACAAGTCTTTATAAGATAATCTTCTTTGATTGTTCAACCATATATAACTAACGAATTTTGCTTACTTTCAATGCCTAGGTAGCTTACTAGTGAAAACTTAATTTTGTTTATTGTTTGATGGTACAAAATTTTTAATAATTAGATTTTTATTAAGTTTACCAAACATGTAAATTAGTTAAATGTTATTTGACAATTAAAATTTAATATTTAGGATTCTAAAGAAATTTCAAACGGGGGCCTATGTCTTTCCATTGCTTTACGAAGTACGAATTTTCATATTGAATTCAATGGTTTGGGCTCAAATATGATTTTTCTCTAGTCCACCCAAAAAACCTTGGCCAACATTTTCACATGTACTCAAACATGTTACATGGAGCCCAATTGCCTATTCCACATAAATAGGCACCTTGACTTTTGGTGTGCAAAATAGTCACGATGACTTGACAGACTCGTACTTTGTATTTTGGTAAATAGCACTAGGATTTTGAACCTTTACATTTTATTCCACCCGCAATCATTCGTCACAATCATTCGTCAAACTGCTATGGTTTCAGTAATTGAAATTGATGAGACTTGTGCGTTGGGGTTTTGAAAATTTGAGGGAAAAACTATCAATTTAATAAAAAATTGACCATTTAATGGTCAAATGACACTTTCCATCACAAAAGGGCTTGAGGTCGCAAACATTTCATAGTTTAGGAAGACTCGATACTAGAAATCAAAGGTTCGAAATCCAATCGTCAAAAGGTATAAAGATTCGGGACCATGAACCACTATTAGAAAGATACTAATATATGCAAAGAGGACATATAGAAAAAACTCAATGGAAAATTAAAGATACTACCTTTATTTCCTCACTTTTAGATTACTTGACTTGGTGAGATGGTGTGGAGTGAAGAGTTATTTATAACAGTAAATGGGTCGTGGGTTGTGAATCATTGATACTTTAGTGCATTCATGCATACCAGGCTATTTAGGTTTGAGCACGTTCTTTGTTTTCATCGCTTTCACTAACTTCATCTGCTTGTCTCAATGCTGCTTGTGTTTCTTTTTTACTTAACTTGTTTGTCTTGTTTTTTTAGGCTCAAGCTTCTATAAATTTCAAAGGAAGATAGCAAAATGGAAACATGAGAGGCTTGGTTGAGGCGTCATGGTCAAACGATTTGAGGAATATCAGATTGATGCTCTCAAGTCAGCATTCAAACAATCCCAACACTTGAAAAAAAATAAGAAGATCGAACTGGTTACTGCAACAGGACTGGATGTGGAGCAAATTACTAGCTGGTTCAACAGGAATCGAGCCCAAAAGCGTGCTATGAAGTCGATAGGGGACTTGGAGCTAACCAAGGCCGAGCTTCAACAAACGCTGCAAGCACTCCGCGAAGGCCAAAAAAGGGAAGCAGAACTCCAAAAAGAGCTTCAAGCAAGAAAGAAGAAGGAAGCTGAGCTTAGAGCTGAAAATCATGATTTGAAGCATCAACTGGCAATAGTTGGTGGTGAATCAGGTGATTCACAGTTTGATCACTTCTTGTGGTCTTCACATGGCCCAGGTTCAACTCAGAGCAATAATCTTCCTAGGTCCTAGCTCTTTTATTTTGGGAAGGTAAAAACCATTGTTGGTAACTCAACATATACCCCAAGTTTCATGTTATCAAAATTTTATTTGTTTCAAAATGGTTTCTGTTTCAGTTTAGTCATACACTGAAAATTCATTTGTTTTTCTAATGGACTGTTCGACGTGGAAGAGCTCTATGTTGATGCCACATCAGATTGCCGTCTTTCATGTTGATCAATCTGTTGGAAAACTCATGGATTTTCACTGATCAAACTAAAGCAAAAGGGAAACTTTCATGATCATTTGAAACAAAATGAAGTTCGGCGAATAGCTTAAAACTTTGCTATTAATCACGTGAATGAAAGTGTTTTTTACCCATGTTGGGGGAGGTTTTGAGGCCAGACAGGTGGGAGATTATTACTTCCTTTCAGGCTAAGATGTCTTGTACCTGAAAAGCAAATAATATAGTTGTGTAATTATTGGAAAGTATTACAGATTCATGAGTCGCCATTTTTATTTATTTTTTAACAACCATGCTTGTTGTACAATGTTGGATGGACAGTTTGAACAACCTTTTCTTTTGCCAATTCATATATTGTCAACAATGTTATCATTCAAGATTGTACAAATAGCTTAATCCTTTTTTTAATGTTGCCTTGTCTTTCTGATTGAAATATAGTGATGACTTCAAGGTTTTGACACATTGGATCATGTCAAAGGTATAACCATGGTATCATTGTCTAGCATTGGAATCGACGCCCATCGACGCCAATTGTCAAGGTCTTAGGGTAGTAAGAGCATCTCCAATGTATACCCT
>CAIGRR010060919.1:0-10176 GCA_903798365.1 Fraxinus sp. 1973-6204
CGGCATATTTTCAGCGAACAATCATCAAGACATCAACTACTAAAGAAAATACCTGATTGACAGGAGAGCAGAGGAGGCGCGACTGGCCGACTGCGACGCTGCAGAGGCTGGAGGTGGAGGAGACTGGAGAGCAAAGGAGGTGCGCAGTGACTGCGACTCTGTGAGACGGACGGAGCAGGGGAACCAGTAGCCAACAGACAGAAAGGGAACGAGTCGGTCACAGAGGCAGAGCAGGGGAACGATGCTTTAGCCTTCAGGTGCGGTGCGATGCCAAGAATTTCAGAAATGGAGGAAGTTGTTTGAGTAGGTGCGATGCGAAGAATTTCAAAAATGGAGAAAGTTGTTTGACGAACAAGAGGTTAAATTAGGGATTGGGCATTTGGGCTGGATCCAAGTCTATAACTGGGCTTTCTATCTTGGGCTAAGACTTAGCCTATAAGGCTATAACTAAAAATAAATAAAATTTGAGCCCAGATGTTCAGGGTGGGCCTGTGCCCACCCTAGGCCTTACTGGGCTCCGCCCCTGCTTCTGAGAGGTACAGAAACACTTCTACAAGTGGGGAAGAGGCGAAGTGTTGAAAGTCCTTGTTCTGGGCAGCTGGGAGATGGGACACCATGGAGAATGACCCCATGGTTCCTCTTACCGTCCCCACTTTTTACTCCATAGCTAGTAAGTCATCTCAACTAGTTGATTCCACTTTGAATGATTTTTGATTGCTTAATGCTTTCGTTCTTTGCGGGCTTTCTACTGAGGTGTGAGATCTTCGAATCAGCCATATCGACCAATAGCCCTTCAAGGACCGGAGCTATAACGAGATGATTGACAAGAACTCCAGATTCACTCTGCATGGGCTAATGGCAACTCAAGGTGAGCTTTATGCTTCGATTCAGTTAGGATGTAGTCAACTGTAAACCTATCTGAATATACTTAACATTTTCTTCTTTTGCAGATGATTTCTTAAAGAAGAAGCCATTGAGGCCCGACTTCGCCACAATCCGCTGAAGTTCGGGAAGGGAGCAAAAAACTACCCCAGCTACTTATAAGAAGAAGGCTGAGAGGCTGAACTCTTTAAGTAAAAGCCAACAACCCTCTGAAGAGGACGAAGTGGAAGAAGGCACCTTCTTTGTAAAAAGGAAAAGGTCCGACCTAACGAGGGCTTCTTCTTCATCGACCACAGTGGCCAAGCTTCTACTCCCTTCTATTCCAATAGGGATGATCATCGCAGTCCCTTTTGAGGTTCTCCTCATCGTGATACCAGAGACTGTAGTGCCTAGCTCTACTACTCAAGCTAGAGAACTAGCTCAGAAGAGGTTGAAGAAATCTGCCAACCCCCTCCCCAAAGCAAGGAAATCAACTTCCTTGGGAGCAAAGATGATGATCTTTCTGAGACAGTGCTGAAAATGTTGTCCATTGAAACCGCCTCTGCTGCCCAGGTCCACAACAAGTACTGCGAAGTGGAGGATCTCCTAGTCACCAATAACGCCTGCATAGCCAGAGCTTTTAGTATTGGTATGGCGACGGGAGATTTGGTCTGGGGCCTTCGTAACAGATACGAGGAGTTGGAACAAAGGGTTAAGGCCTTGAGCCAATGGGAAGAAGAGATGAGGAAGGTAAGGAGTGAGGCGGAGGCGGCCAAGGTGAAGAGGACTGAGGTGGAAGTGAAGTTGGACTCTGTTGAGATTCAGGTTAACCAATTGAGGAATGAACTCCATGAATCTGTTTCTCGAGTAGCAGCCCTGACTGAGAGAATTAATCAGTCCAATGAACACCAATAGATCGCCTCTGAGGTGTTAGAGCAGGCCAACAAAGAGAAAGTTGAACTCAAGATGCTCTCTGAAGCTAAAAAAGAGGAGATTGAATCTCTTAAGGCCGTGAAAATAGTGGGTGAGGTGGAGGTTTAGAAATACATTGACAACTTCGACCAAATGAAGGAGTACAAATGATGTCTTGCCTAAGGGAGGTGCATCCAGAGCTGGACATTCTTGAAGAAGAATTTAGCGGACCTATTGGAGGATGACCTGACATAGAGGCTGAGGAGGAAGCTCCCTTCGGGAGGTGGGAGCGGGGGCCATTGTAAATGTAGATCCTTAGTTTTTCTTTTTCTTATTTCTTGTAATGGCTTCGGCCCTAATTTGTTCTATAATGAAATTCTTTTTTCAATTCCAAGTGTTGTAGCTTTGCTTAAAACATGCTAACCAGATAAGAACTTAAGAAAATAGAAAAGTAAATGGGATTCATGTAAACATTTCGTCTAAGCATAACCACTTAAGCAAATGGATCAAACAAATGGGATCCGTGTAAACACTTCGCTAAGCATAACCACTTAAGCAAATTGATGAAGTAAATAGGATCCAAGTATAAATACTTTGCCTAAGCATAACCACTTACTCAAATGGATTAAGTAAATGGGATCCAAGTATAAACACTTCGTCCAAGCATAACCACTTAAGCAAATGGGATCCAAGTATAACCACTTCACCTAAGCATAACCACATAAGCAAATGGATAAAGCAAATGAGATCCAAGTGTACACACTCCACCTAAGCATGACCACTTAAGAAAATGGATGAAGCAAATGGGATCCAAGTGTAAACACTTCGCCTAGCACAACCACTTAAGCAAATGTGATCTAAGTTTAAACACTTCGTCGAACCATTAAACCGTACCTATCTTAACGAAGTAGACATCCTTGGTTGGGGTGGCCCCTTGGAGGCGTATGCACCTTGATGAGGAGTAAGAATATGTGAGAACACTGTTAATCTGCTTCACAGAAGTGGCACCCGCACCTCCCTTACTGAAGTGGACATCCTTGGCTGAGGTAGCCCCTTAGGAGTGTAGGCATCTTAGCGGCGTAGGTACCTCGACGAGAAGTAAGAATGTGTAAGAACACTGCCAATCCGCTTCACCAGAAGTGGCACCCGCACCTCCCCTGCTTAAGCGGACATCCCTTGTTAGGGTGGCCCCTTGGGGGCTTATGCACCTCAATGATGAGTAAAAATGTGTGAGAACACTGTTGATCCTCTTCACCAGAAGTGGCACCCACACCTCCCCTGATGAAGTGGACATCCATGGTTGGGGTGGCCCCTTGAGGGCGTATGTACCTCAATGAAGAGTAAGAATGTGTGAGAACACTACTAATTCGCTTCACCAAAAGTGGCACCTGCACCTTCCCTGCTAAAGTGGACATCCTTGGTTGGGGTGGCCCCCTTGGGGACGTATGCACCCCGATGAGGAGTAAGAATATGTGAGAACACTGGTAATCCACTTCACCAGAAGTGGCATCTGTACCTCTCCTAATGAAGTGGATATCCTTGGTTGAGGTGAATTCATTTGAGGACAATGCACAAGTGAAAACTAGTTCGTTTAATTGACAACAATTACTTGATATTAGTCCTCATGACCTACCTCCTGATAATACTTCCTCAATTGTTCAATGTTTCAGGGATGATGCATCATTTTGCCTTCCAAGTTTTCGATCTTGTATGTGACAGGTCGTACTTCTTTAGTAACACGATATGTGCCCTCCCAGTCGGCTCTAGTGTTCTTGTTCTCGATTTCTTTGATGATGTAAACACTTTTCAGAGTACTAGATCATCAATACGAAATGCCTTTTTCTTCACCTTGACATTGTAGTAGCGCATCATCCTGCATTGTTAGGAGGCAAGTCTAACTTGAGAATCATCTCTCTTTTCTTCGAGGAGTTCAAGCTCAGCCCTTCTTAGTTCATCATTTTTTATTTCGTTAAAGTGGATACAATGAGATGATAACACTCCAACTTCTATTGGGCTCATGGCCTTAGCCCCGTAAGTCATGGAGAATGGAGTCTCTCTAATTGCAGTCTTGTTGGTTTGCGTATAGCCCAAAGGACATGGGAGAGTTCGTCAACCCAATGCTCTTTTTGAAGTGTCCAGCTTTCTCTTCAAGGTGAGCTTGATGGTTTTGTTGACCGCTTCGACCTATCCGTTTACTTGGAGGAAGTGAGGTGTTGAGAAATGCTTCTTAATCCCGAGCTCATTGCACAAGTCTCCGATCTTCTTGTTTTCAAACTCTTTGCCATTGTTTAAGACAAAAGAATGGGGTATGCCGAACCTGTATATAATGTTTTTCCAGAAAAATTTGGAAGTGTTCACTTCGGTAATCTTGGCCAACGGCTCTGCTTCGACCCATTTTGTAAAGTAATCGATTGTAACAATGGCAAAGAATGGACCAATAAAATCAACTCTACACTTGGTAAATGGTCAAGAGCTTGATACTACTATGAGCTCTTATGGGGACTGACTTTTTACGTTAGAGAAACGCTAGCATTTGTCACACTTACGTATGAATTGTATCGAGTCTCTTTCAGGATAGGCCAATAATATCCTTATCTGAGTACCTTGTGTACCAGTGTTAGCCTTCCAGAATGATTGCCACAAACCCCCTCATGGATCTCCCTGAGGATGTAATACGTCTCTTCGCCTCCTATACATCAGAGGTGGGAGATGAGAAACCTCGTTTCTACAGCACACCATCATGTAGGATGAAGAAGAGCCCTCTTCCGAAGTTTGTAAGCTTCAGTTTTATTGTTTGGCACAATTTGTTCTTTGAGAAAAGCATCCACAAAGAAGTATCTTCTATCAACATCATTTTTCCTCCCTTGTAATTGAAAGTTCAGTGAGGTGTTTTATGGGAACCACCATAAGGAGTTTGGAGTCCTTATAGCTAGCCAGTTTTGACAAATGACAGGGCATCAGCATGGGAGTTCTTAAGGCAGGGTACTTTTATCAGTTCAAACCTTTCAAAGCTGGGGAGGAAATTCATGACTAGTTTCAGATATACTACCATGTGCTTATCTCTAGCTACAAAATTGCCATTGACCTAGTTCACCACTAGTTGTGAGTCACTGTTGATGGCCAACCTTTTTACTTGCAATTTCTTAGCTAGACAAAGTCGGCCAAGAACGCTTCATATTCAACTACATTGTTGGATGCTTTGAATCCAAACATCGCTGCATAGTTAAGCTTATGGCCCTCTAACTCTCCAAGACTAGTCTTACTCTTGAATTGACTTCTCCAGATGATCTGTCAACAAAGAGGTTACAGGTAGGAGGCTCCACCGGTTGCATTCTCACTTCAATTTCAGGGGCCTTTGCAAATTCAGTAACAAAGTCAACCAGAGCCGGCCCTTAACTACGACTTTGGGTTTGTACATTATGTGAGTTTGACTACTTAGTTCAGTAGCCTTCCCGAAGTATCTAGTTTCTGAAGGACTTGCTTTAGGGAAATTTTGTCAGTACATGAATACTGTGGGCTTGGAAGTATGGCCTCAACTTTCGAGATGCGGTGATTAAGGAAAGAGCAAGCTTATCCATGTTTGGGTAGTGCATCTCTGTTAGTAATAAGGCTTTGCTTATGTAGTAAATGGGCAACTGGTGCGTTCCCTCTTTCCTTACAAGAATCAAACTGATGGCCTCATCTGACACAGCTAGATAAAGCAACAACGATTCGACCAACTTGGGTTTGGATATGGGGGAGCTTGTCCAAGGTAACTTTTCAATGCCAAAATGCCTCATCGTACTCTGGTGTCCATTGGAACTTCTTCCTCCCTTTGAAGATCTTAAAAAAGGGAAGACACTTCTCAATGGCTCTGGATATGAAGCGATTGAGTGCAGCTACCCTACCAGTAAGTCGTTGCACCTCTTTCGGCTTCTGAGGTGACCTTATTTCAATTAAAGCCTTAATCTTCTTTGGATTCGCTTCAATTCCTCTCTGATTTACAATGTGTCCCAGGAACTTATTGGATGCCACACCAAATGCACATTTGAGAGGGTTTAGCCTCATCCGGTATCTCCTCAAAATTTAGAAGGACTCATCTAAGTGCCTCACATGTTCCTTGGCCTGGAGGCTCTTCACGGGCATGGCGTCCCTGTATACTTCCATCTTTTTGCAAAGCTGATCAGCGAACATCTTGTTTACTAGCCTCTGATAGGTGGCTACAGCATTCTTCAGCCCAAAGAGCATTACCTTGTAACAATATAGTCATCTATCTGTGATGAAATAAGTGTTGTCCTCACCTTTTAGGTACATCGAAATCTAGTTATAATCCGAATAAGCATCCATGAAACTTAGCAACTTGTGTCCAGCGGTCGAATCTACCAATAGGTCTATTCGAAGAAGTAAAAATTTGTCCTTCGGGCAAGCCTGATTGAGGTTGGAGAAGTCAATGCACACTCTCCATTTGCCTTTGTACTTCTTTACCAGCACGTGATTGGATATCCACTTCGGATAAGTGGCCTATATGATGAAGCCATTCCCGATCAATTTATCCTCTTCTCTTTCAAAGCCCCATACCTCTCCTCGTTTAGGGCCCTCCTCCTCTGTTTGTGTGGGGTTTGACGATCAATTTGTAAATGGTGGAAACTGAACTTCAGGTCTATTCCGATCATGTTCTTGTGTTTCCATGCAAAGATGTCTTAGTTCTTGTGGAGGAAGTCTTTTAGTTCTTTCTTCGTTTTCTCTTCCAAATCTTTTCCTACTTGTAGAACTTTAGAAACGTCTTAGGGATCCACTGGAAGGCTTTTCAGTTCTTCCATTGGAGCGATTTGTGATTCGAATTCAATAATTAGAGGATCCAATTCTTCCAAGGCCACCTTTTCAGGTCGGCTCTTCACAAAAGCCTCTGCCATCTCGACATTTTTCCCTTGTGCAGGGGGTTGCCCTTCTTCGGGGGCTTCGGCCCATGTTAACTCCTCGTGGCTCAGCCTTTCTCAAGGAGTTGAGGTAACACTCCCTTGAGCTCATCTAATCACCTCGGACATTGGCTACTCCTCGTTTAGTGGAGAATTTTATGCATAGGTGATGGAAGGAGGTGACATGCCATAACTCCTTCAAGGTTGGCCTTCCTAGCACTCCATGGTATGTAGACCGATGGTCAACCACCAAGAACTCGATGTAGTGGTGGGATACTAGAGGTGAGGTCCCCATTTTTATAGCTAGGGTAATACTTCCTCTTGGAATAATGCTATCTCCGGTGAACTCTTACAAGGGAGAAGTCATATAGGTGAGTTCATGGTTTATCGCCATCTTATCATAAGTAGGACCAAATAGAATATTGAATGAGCTCCTGTTGTCTACTAGCATGCATTTTAATCTATTTCGAGCAACCACGGCTTTCACTACTAATGCATCGCAGTGGGGGTAATGTACTCCTACCACATCTTCCTGAGTGAATGTAATCGGCTCTACTGACCTTGTCCTTTGGGATTGATTTACTATATAGCTGGTCATAGGCGGGTCTTTGGCCTTCTTGGTGTAATTTCTTTGCGTATTTCTAGACTCACCTCCTGCATGTGGTCCCCCAATGATTATGTCTATTTCTCAAATGGGTTGGTGTTCATTTGTGGTGGCCAAGTCCCTCCTAGGTCGTCGTCTGCTCATGGGTCTCTTCCGATCCTCGTTCTTATCATTCCGAGGCGAATAACGCCTCATCTCGCCCGTTCTTGGCGAGTTATGCCTCAGAGCGGTTCACCCTTGTGCTACGAGGGTTGCTTCTAGTAGACCTAGTGGCCTCCTAGCATTCACTTGTATCATGGCCACGAAAATGGTGGAACATGTAACAGGGTCGTGGTTCCTCTTATGGCCTATTTCTTGGCTCTCCGCCTCTTCCTCTATTCCTAGAGATAGAAGGTCTTTCAGGATTTCCAGCTGCACCGGATCCAACGTTTTCATAAGCCAATGTTGGTACAACATTCAAAGTGGCTGTAGCCAACTCTTGTCCTGAAGTGGGAGCCACTGTATGTCTTACCTAAGTCCATTGCTATCTAACGATTTGTGAGGTAGGCCCCCTACTGATATGCCTCTAGGGTGGGAGAAGTCCTTGTATCACTCTATTTCAATGATCAATCATCTTTTCATTGACAATCTCAACTTTCATCATTTCTACCCATTTGTGTAGAGGGATTTTTATTTCATACATCTCTCCAAAACAACGTGTTTATATTCAGTCCTTCCTTTAGAGCTGAGATGGCTTCTTTGTCCGTGACTTGTTTCATCAGTAAAACGGGTGAGGTAACTTTTCAGAGTCTCCCCTATCGCTTGCCTCATATCTTGGAGGCGATGGATCCTTCCTTCCTTGAAAAGCTTTGGTTCAAAAATGCTTTCTTGAGGTCTGGCTTGCTCCTGATGCTAAGAGGTGCCAACATACTGTACCATACTTCAGTCGTGCCTCTAAGTGTTATGTGAAAGGTACTGCATTTTAGAGCAGGCGAAGCACCTTAGAGACTCATTTGCATTTTACACTTGTTAAGGTGTTTCTCTAGGTCACATTTTCCTTCATACTTAGGAATTTTGGGGGGAACAAAATTATGTGGCATGGGAAAGCTATGAAGCTCTTTAGAGAATGAGAGGTTGTCATCATCATCATTAAGCTCATAAGACCGACATGGCTCGTCAGAATTATCCGTATCTGCTAAAGGGCAATGTGGCTGTAGTGAAGTTCCACCTCGGTTTTCCCAATCCACCAGGTTCTGCCTCTCTTATCTATTCCTAGGTGAAGGGGCCTGAACTTCTTGTCTTTGCATGTGCTCTTGTGGGCGGACTGTTTGATGGGCGGATTGATCCCTATTTCTAGGTATTTGTCTAATCTGATCGAAACTTCTTCAGAGATTTCCCTTGCTTTCCTCAGATTCACTTCTTCGATACTTGAACTCATTAGTTTGGAGTTGCAAGTTCTCTTCTCCCAAATAATGAAGACATAGGTTATAGTTTCTACTTATTCTTTCTTCAAGAACAAATCCCTTTTTCAAGGGGGAATATCAAACAAATATTCTGATAAACTTTTTCTTTCATGGGTATACTCGTGGTTACAATAACCTTCCCACTGACGACGTCAATATGTTGACCTCGAAAAATAGCTCCAACACATGGCCACAGGATAAGTCTTCATGTGTGTTCTTCCCTGTGAGTAGTAGCACACCGTTAGTCACTTGTGGCCTTTTTCGATGGGGGTGGAAGCTGCCACAAGCACTCCAACGGTTAAGTCAATATTTTAGTCAACCGAAAGGTGGTGCCCAGTGGTGAAGTGGTCATCGGGACGTGGTTGAGAATGTGTGTAAATATAGTCAAAAGCTCTTTAGAATTAAAAGACTAGAATGCAAGGATTCGAATGTGAACCCCTCCCTTATCATAGTGTGGGGGTATTTATACTAGAGAAAAGAAGAGGAAAATCGTTGGATGGGAGGACACGTGGTTTCGGATCCCAGATGGGTCACTCTTTCATAGGCATCAATCAGTCAATCCATAGATTGGGGACATTAAATGATCTCTAACATAGCAACATGAGTTGACCGTTTGTAGCCTGCCACACATCCCATCAATCAGTCTAAGAACTTTTGACTTTGAAGAGATCTCCTCATAAAAGATTTTGGCAGGCTAGGAGAGTGAATGTGGGATCCGTCGTGTCTGGCGGATGAGTTCGGCTCTTCTACAAGGGAGCAGTAGAGTTTCGGTTTGGGATATCAAGCTTTGTTCATCCAACATAAATTCAGTTCGTCCGTGCAAAATTCAATTCATCTACCACGTAGCAGTGCGGAATCAGTTTGTCCAACACGTGACAGATGGGGTGGAGGACCTCTGAAGGCCCATAACAGTTTTAATATCAAAAAATGAACCACACCTATTTGGTTTGGATTAAAATTATACTTTTAGGAAATTTAGATAAAATTAATAAAATGTGTTGTTAAAAAGTTGATAAAGTTGTGGATCACATGTAGCCCTTGTTTGAGCCCCATTATATCAAAAAATTATTTTTTTCAAAATTCATTTCCAACCACACATTTTTCAATAAAATAATTTTATAAGTAAATCAATTTTTTTTCTTATTTTAACCACACATTCTTCAAAAAATAATATTCCAAAATTTATATTTTCCTCCAAAATGGGGCTCAAACAAGGGTATGTGGCTGAAAAAGAGTCCGAGAAAAATGAATTTTAAGAAATGGGGGTTAAACAAGGACTAAATTATGTACATGTGATTTGTCTAATAGCTTAAAACTTTTAGATAAATGATAAATCACTAGTAGTTGTACCAGTTCAATAAATTCACCAAAGTTGTTAATAAATTCTGCCGATGAGTTATTAGCCTGAATTATTACAATATCAAAGATATCGTGTATGAAGATTTGGAATATGTTAAAAAAA
>CAIGRR010060984.1:0-14269 GCA_903798365.1 Fraxinus sp. 1973-6204
TTAAATATAAAGAGCCTATTAGAGCAATTAAAATTTTTCACTATCTAGTCCATGTTTGGTACACATTAAAATTTTCATTCTCATTCTTCTACTCATTTTCAACCACACATTCTTCAATAAAATAATATTTTCCATCATATTAATAATTTTTCATTCTTTTTCAACCACATATTCCTCATCAATCTATTATTCCAGACTACATTCTTCCAAAATAATGTGGCTTAAACACACCCTATATAGAAGTGGTTATTTAAAAATTGATTTTTATTTTTTTTAGCGTATAGCTAAAAAGTACGAAAAAAAATTATAAAGAAACTCGAAACTCGATTTTATTTTTTCAAAACACGCGCTTGAAAGTGAGTGCGGAGAAAAGTTTCGGATCGAATTGATCGTTTGAGTTTAATTGGCTCTGATATCACATCAAATCTTGAATTTTATCTGAAAACATTAACTTTGTTAAGAGAAATAATTCAAGTTTAATATTTTCATATTTTTTCGCTATGAGTTTCAGCATTTAACGGTTTTGACACCTCTACTTGTCATTTCATTTATACATAGACGAGATTAGAGACCTAGCCTTTTGACTGATATTCACCAGATATCAAGATTCATCATTAATATAATTGGAAACCTCCGTGTTTTTTGGATCACACACAATCAATAATAGTAAATTATTCACAAACGAAGGAAATTTAAAGAGAAAATATCCAGATATTATTTTCTAATTGCACCAACCAGACATCAACACTGCCATGAATATTGGGGGAAGGGAAATCTTGGTTTTATCGTTAAAATACACTTAAATTTAGCAGAGGATCCGAAAAAATAATTCACTAGTTTTTGAATGATGAAATGAAAAAGACAAGAAAACACATCACTTGATTCTCTCACGTTGGTTACTCCGAACTCTATTTCATGCACCGGCATAGTCGATAACTTCTCTTATTTCCACCTCCTCTACCTATTAGCCCCCATTTGGTTTGGCTAAAAAATCAAAATTTTAGTAAATATTGATAAAAATTTATGAAATGTGTATTGAAAATTAATTTGAGGAAAAACGAGTTTTAGAAAATGGAAGTCAAACCTGCTTAGTCTATTGAAGTAACAATTCTTATCAATCATGTACACTTGCATTTGAGTGATTATTTGTAATAAATAGATCGATGAATGGGTTTTTTGAAATAAATTTTCTATGCATGTCTATATTTTAAAATATAGTTCTCCTAAACCAAACGTGATCACTCAACCCGATACCTGTGGGGCTCCGCCCCCAATGGGGCGGGGATTACCTGCTTAACCGGGTACTCGGGACGGGGATGGGACGAAGGTCATTACCTAGAAGCGGGTACTGAAAACATAGTCCCCGCCCCGCTACCCGGCCAGTTTAAAATTAATTTCAAATTTAACTTTTTTATCGAACAAAAATAATAAATTTATCATCATTTTTAAAGAGAATATAAGAACGAAAATTGTTTAATCATTTTTATTATTATTATTATTATAAATGATTGATCTCCGTATTTTTTTTTATTTTCGTTTTTAATTTATAAATAAAAAATGAATAGAAAAAATAAATGGGACGATAAATGGGGCAAGGGACTTGCCCCGTCCCACCCCGTCCCGCTTTAACCGAGTATGAGTATGAGGTAAGGTAATAAAAATACCAGATGGGACGGGGGTTAGATTAGCCGACTCGTCCCATACCCGCCCCCCAGCATTTGCCATCCCACGTGCGGCTATGCCCACCCCTACATCAGAGGTGCACAATATGGATTAGCAACCAAGTTGAAGAGGAGGACGACAAAGAGATGGTGGGATTTTTTTCGCTGTGGCTGGAGAGGTAGCACTTAGCAGCCAGTAGTAGAATCGTGGATAAGAATTTTAAGGGTCATTTTGATATTTTTGAAGGTTTTTGGGCATTTTTCTAAATCTGTCAATGGGGTGAGTCCATTCAACCCAATAATATTTGGGCTCAAAATATAGCCCAATTGAAATATTAAGCTTTTGGTCCAATCATTGTATTAATTGGGCTCAAATTACTAGACCAATCTCAACTAGTAATGCAAAGTTGGGCTCAAATTAATAGCTCAATCTCAACTAAAGTAATATTTCTTGTACCTAATTATTTACATAATAATGTAGAGAGAGAGAGAGAGAGAGATCAAATAAATTTTAATATAATGCAATGTTATCAATTTGTACACCAATTTGTAAAATTATGTACGTGTAATATTACTCTTCTAAATTAAAAGAAATTGTTGTTCTGTCCACAGTGAACAAAATAAGGCTACCCACTTGCTGCTATTGTAAGAGAATCTTACTTACGGTTCTCTCTAAATGTGAGAATCGTAAGTAAGTTCTTTTCAAATGGGCAAAATAAGACTTTCAACGGTATAGAAGATAACATTTCTGCTAAATTAAGTTCATAGTTAGACCAACTATACAAAAGCACTGTTCGGTAGGGATTAAAATCTAATTAAAATTGAAAATATAGTCGTTATTAGGTCTCACCCGTCTAATAAAAGTCAACAATAATGATTAATTTTTCAATTTTAATCTCTACCGAACGGTCCAAAATAAGTTACCTGACCACTGTATTAAAATCCAATTAAGCCAGAAAAGTCAATTCCACGAGGATTCCTTTTTTCCTCAAGTTAATTTAGTGGCTCTGAATTCAAAACCAACTATTTTGGCTTTATCTTCCCTCATTTGACTAATACGTCTATACATACATGCAACCTAAAATAGAATCAATAAATTAATTTTTTTTAATCTCGTTTTGTATTGTATAATTTATCTTATCAGGCAATTTTTAAATATTTTTTTTTAAAAAAATCATGACTTGTATATCTACAACATACCAAACACGACAACATTTGTAAAGACGCAATACTATATAATTCTATCAGGTATTTAAAGATTTGTATAAGTGTGACGGTCGATCATTTAATAACGTCGTCAATTAGCGCCAAATAAAGTCCGTTAACTGTCCAAAATCTTTCAATCAGTCGTAACTTCAATAACGATATGATTAAATTTCAAACAAGGACTAATCAACAACTTAATAGCTTCCATGCTAAACTAAACTTTATATATAAAGGTTTCTAGAAGCCCATCACTATCTCCATATTGTATGACTCAATTTTGAACTAACTTCATTTCAGTAGTTAAAGTTGGCCAATTGGGTCGAAACCCCACAAAAAAGGGCAAAAAACAACCATAAAGGGTCAAGCAACATGACTCGTGACATCTCTCCGAATTTGTTGCCCAAAGAGATGTGAAAATTAAAAGTTGCCAAACCCTCATAACCCAAAATTCCCACACACACATTTTTTCAAGCACGAATCAAGATTTTAGTCGAGGCATAGACAGATGATCATCATCTTGAATCAATTATTATGGTAGATTAAAATCAGATTTTTAGTCGATTTTGATAAAAGTTGATAAAATGTGTAGTTGAAAAGTTGTGGGACTTATGAAATATGTGATTAAAATTGATTATTCACTTTGATTTGGATTAAAATTTGAATTTTAATCGGTTCCAAAGCCTTGTTTGGCAGAAATTTTGTGATTTTTTTTTTTTTTTTGAAAAAGTTAAGAAAAGTTCTGAATTAACGATCTTAGACACGTTCATACATCAACGATGAAGTCATCCATCATAGAATGACTGTCGATTTTTCATTAAAATTTTTGGTTCGAATCCCGTCCTAACCCAATCTCTCTGTGTCCTGTAATATATCAAGCCAATGTATGATCTAAAGTATGAAAATACATTCTAACTACTACTTAAAATATTTTATTTTGGTGGAAATGGTTGGAGCAAAAGGCAAGTAAAAATGGCTTAAAAAGGGCGATCGATCATCCAAAGTAGAGCTCACTGATCCACTAAACCACTAATCTTCTAGAAGCAATACAATGTGCCATGTCAGCACACAGTAATCCACGCCCCTTGTGGGCCCACCTCTAGCCTTTATGTATACCCCCTCGCTCTCTGGCCTCTGGGAAATAAAAAATCCATTACACTTACAAAATCTCTCTTCAATGCTGGGAACAGTTACTCTCGGCCACCGCAATATGTTTATTCGCTCGGCCGTAGCGGAGGCGCCGTCGGCGGCACTTATTGAGCGGAGGAGGAGTCTATACGAGGTTCTCAGAGTCAATCAGAAAGCTACCCAATTGGAGATCAAAGTGGCGTACCGGACGCTTGCCAAGTCGTTCCACCCGGATGTTNGGCCACCGCAATATGTTTATTCGCTCGGCCGTAGCGGAGGCGCCGTCGGCGGCACTTATTGAGCGGAGGAGGAGTCTATACGAGGTTCTCAGAGTCAATCAGAAAGCTACCCAATTGGAGATCAAAGTGGCGTACCGGACGCTTGCCAAGTCGTTCCACCCGGATGTTGCCTCGCATTTGACTAAATCATCATCGACGTCAACGGGAGACGATGACGGCATAGATTTCATCGAGATTCGCAAAGCATACTCCATTCTGTCGGATCCCGACGCTAGGGCTGTGTATGATTCGGAGTTGTGTGTCGGGTCGCAACGGCGGAGGCCTTCTTGGAGTGGCTCCGGGGTCCGGAGTCAGGAACCGGTACGGTATTACCAGACCCGGAGGTGGGAAACGGATCAATGCTGGTGATGACAATGACGTGACAATTGGTTGTGAAAACCCATGGAAATTCTACTCTCCGGTTTTCTTCCTTTTTTGCAAGTGGAAATTAGTAAATTATCGAGGGAAAGCTTCATTGGATGAGATTCTTTTGATTTGCTTAGATTTCACTCATTCACGTAAAGGCCCGTTCAATTGACAAGCTTCATGCGAATCAAATTGGTTAAGTTTATTAACTTGATCAACTCAATATTTGGTCAAGTTGGTCGGGTTACGTACTCGACCAACTCGATTATTTAACTTATTTAGAGGGTGTTTAGTAGAGTTTAAAATCGGATTAAAATTGAAAAAGTAGCCGTTATTGTTGACTTTTATTAGATAAGTGGGACCCAATAACAACTATATTTTCAATTTTAATCCGATTTTAAGCCCTCCCAAAACACTCTTTAACATGTCGCACAATTTTATAATTGATTTAGAGCCTGTTTGGTAGAGATTAAAATCGGATTAAAATTGAAAAATTAGTCGTTATTGTTGACTTTTATTAGACGAGTGGGACCCAATAACGGTTATATTTTCAATTTTAATCCGACTTTAAACCCTTCCAAACAGGCTCTTATAGAATCGCTATGTTTTAAGTTGCCATTATTACAACCATCTCATATGGCCATCTTCTCAAAGGAGCTAATATCTTGTAAAGATATGTTAGGAATAAATTGCTTTTCGTCTAAATATACAAGGAATGAGTGAAGCGTTTTTGTCATTTTTAAGTATCTTTTCGAAACTTTGTCACAACTCTAATACCTTGTCAAGCTATCTCATATGAAATTTTAAATGGTTAAAAATATATTTTATATTTAATTTAATTTAATTTTCAACAATAAAAAAAATAATCTCTGATTTTATATAATACTTCTCCGTCCCATTTATATATGTTGTCTTTCCAGCTCTCTACCCTAGCTCCTGGGGGGTACATCCTGCGATTTACCTCCTCCACGATGGTCCAGGCAGGGTCGGTGGGGGCCCTTAAGGTTGGGGTTCAACCTTTTATGTTGTCTTTCCTTATTTTCTTGTCCTAATTATATATAGTCATACTCCATCCGTCCCAATTATATAGGCTGAGTTTCATTTTTCTCTTGTCCCCAATATATAAGCATGTTTCCTAATGTAGAATATTTTGTTGTATTCATTTACCAATATATCTTTATTAAATTTTCCAAAACATGAGACGCTCTCTATAATTAATTGCTTTCAAAAGGTTTCAATTTTCAATGTAGGAAATCAATAAAATAATATAAAGAAAAGTTAGTTAAAATAAAAGGTAAAGAAAAATAATAAATTTTTGTTGGGAGTAGTAAAATTAAGTGTTAAATATAAAGAACTTGTTGAAGTATTTCAAAATTTTAACTATTTAAATTTATAAATGCTCTCCAAATGATAGAATATATTTTTTAAAAATAGAGAGTTTCTTGAAGATGCTCTTAATATGCCAACTTCTTGAAATCATCCAAATACTCATATTTTCCACTTCTTGAAAACATGGAACAACTCTCATTTCTTATTCTTCTTCAAATTTTTTATTAATTCTAACAATAATTTAATTTTATATACTGAAAATTAAATATGGGTAAATTGTGAAAGAGCTTGGCAAAAATTAATTTTTTAATGACATTAGAGAAGTTATCATTACTTCAAATTCTTTATTAATTTCAATAATAATTTAATTTTACGTACTGAAAATTAAATATGAGTAAATTAGGAAAGATCTTGACAAAAATTAATTTTTCAATGACATTAAAAAAGTTTTCTTAATCCGTGTGAAAAACGAAACAAACCTATATAATTGGGACGGATGGAGTATTTATGTATTGATAATGTTTTATTTATTTACTAATATACTTTTATTTAATTTACCTAGTTATAATTGATGTGAGAATTGAAGATTAAATCATTCAATTTCTTTACTATTAGTTTTTGATAATTAAATAAAAGGTAAATTAAGAAAAATTTTGGTTAAAATTATTTTTTCAATAATATTAAATGAGATTTTTTAATCCCTATGAAAAGCAAATTCAACATGTATAAATGGAAGGGAGCGAGTAATTCAAAGTTTTGAATCAATTCAAAAGGTTGCTTCAATTTTTTGTCATGAGAGTATTTTACAGCATGATCCTTGGAATTCCAACTTGTGTAAGGTCTGAATATGACTGCTTAATGACCAATAATCACAATCTTCAATTTATTTATTTATTTTTATATGAAAAGGATGCATTTGGTAGAAAATAGGTTCCAGAAACATGTGTGTAGAAAGAATATTGAGGGTACAGTCAATTTACGCAACTCAAAATGCAAATAAATTTCTTTGCCCTCTAAAGACCGATACTGACTGCACAATACTTCTTCCATCAGATTGCAGACAAAGCTTGAACTATGATTAGAAAATCAAGCATTATTTTTTCTAATTTATCATTTTTTTATTAACTGTCATTTTTACGTAATGTAATGAAATCAGAACCGTTGAAATTTCATTAAATAGTAGTAAAAATAAATAAAATCTTGTGCACCTGTAATATCCAGTGGAGTGTGGCGAACGTTAACTGGTAAACCAATTTGGCAACAGAAAATTCGACTAACGGCAGAAATGTGGAGGGGAAACAAAATAAACAACAGCAAAAATACATTCGACAGAACAGAAATTTTCTGGTATTGAATTATAGAAAAGTATACAAACAAAATTGATATAAACAGTAACTGTCCAAACAGATCCCCCAATGAAATGCCTAAATATCAACTGCAAATTCTACATATATCAAAACACTTCGGGAAAGAAAGGAAGAGTAAGCTCCACAGTAAGCGTGCGGTACCCTTCCGATGAATATCCCTAGAATTTTTGTACAAACCTTCCAGTGTCAACATAACAAAAATAAAGTACAAAATGGTATCATTTAGGGGTCATAAGCATGGAGTTGACAACATGCATGATCATACGGATGTTCGAAAGTTCAGGACCTGTAGTGGTCGGGAGGTTCCGATGATGATTCAATATTTGATAAACTTGCTCAAAGATAGGTTGTGCATGCACCACAATCATCGGGTCAGTTGGATTTATGGCCAACAGTACCTCACGCATCCAAGGTAGTTTCTTATGTGTTTCTTTGCTAATATCATAAGCCAACTGCTGCAAAAGAGAGATGAGTACACCTTGACTCAAAGGAAGGGGATTCATTGATAAAATTCCCTGTAAATCAACCTGGTACAGGGCAAAACACGACCGGAAATATGTCAACTCAAGAATCACGCATCACATTCTGTGGTTGTCCATAGACACATTTGAGGCAACAATGAACAAGTGAATAGCATATGAAAGGCACGTGTTCCAAAGATAGAGGAAAGAAATGTGAACGCTTTCTTTGGGACCAACGCTTCAGGTACAATCTATTTATTATAATTATAGTACACTACCAAGTTTGGAAACCACCTATGGACACAAATTATTGACTTTCCACCGTAAAGAATCATAACAATAAGTTGATTGTACTATGAATATTGTGTGCCAAAAGGAAATTGATTCTATTTTTTCTTCCAAAAAGGCAAATAGGAAGGGAACTGACAGAACTACACTCTACTAGTGTCAAAATTCAAATGAAGCTTATATAACCAAAATCCTTCATGGTATCAAGCTTCAGCCACATGCCCATTGGGTATAAAATAACCTACAGCAGACATTTCATTTTCGTAACATATAGCCACTGTTTGACAATCGTTATTTGGGGACAATGGAGTTTTGAATAGTGATTTTTAGGAGGATGTGGGGTTAAAAAGTAGAGAAAAATTTTGGATTTACGTGCACAATATTTTATTGTGTGAATGTGTTGTTGAAAATGGGTACGTAGAAAAAAGATTTTCAAAATAATGATTGTCAAACAGGGGCATGGAAAAGAGAAGGTTCAGTTTGCCTGACCCTCGCGAACTCAAATTATTATCACCGGAATGCAAACTACAATGCATAAAAGCATATCCGAGGTGTGTGATTTAAAACATATAGCATACCTGAGAACACAACCACGATACGATAGAAACATCGCTTCTTTGCAGGGCAGCAGTGAAAGCCTCCTCGTACTTGTGCTCAGCTACCAATCTTGATAACTCTTTCGTTGGATCAGGAGGTACCTCAAGCTATTACAACAGTAAAATTGATTCAAAGTGCTTAAAAAGACAGTTCTGAAAGCTGCAAAGAAAATCATTCTTCCAGCTCTAATTGGTTTTTATAAAAGTGCCTAATGAGTAAACAAGAACTGAGCAAACCTTCTCATGCAGACCCCCCAAAGGACCATTACTCAGTTGGCTAATCAATGGATTTGTTGCTTTTGAATTCGCTCCCGCAACAGCAAAAGCTATCAACTTTCTTTGACCATCAAGCAACTCGGTGCTTAGGGTTTGAGTCATCGAAGATGCTGAATTCATAGCATCCTAAAAGGTTTAGCTCATATTAGTGGAATGTAAAGGTAGTAAAGTATGAAGCAGTGGAAATTGGGAAAACTGACGTGACAAAAAATAGGTACATGTTCAACCATTATCGATTGTGTAAGTAAGTGATGAGTCTAAAATTAGTAAGACGGAGTGACAGACAACAAGAATCAGACTCGTGATATAAACTTTTGTACCCTCAGAGCAAGTGCCATTGGTGAATATGACGACTCAATTTGTTGCTGAGCTGCAGCTGTATGTTCGACCATTCCTTTCTGAAATGTGGCACCCAATTGCTCGAACATGGCCCTGCATGAGATCTCAAAGGCAGGGATCATGGAAGCTTCCAAACTGGACTTCAGAGTTTCCTGCATAACAAATTAAAAGAGTTGAGCCAAAATTCTTAAATTGGCAAGACAAACTAAGAGCATGTTTGGGAAGTATTTAAAAGAGGTTTAATTATGTTAGATAAAAATACGTGGTGGATAAGTGGGTATTATGGCCCAAAGTCGAACAGGGTTGGGGAAAAAAGTCAATAAATAGCTAAACTGGAAACACAGCAAGCAATTCCAAGTCAAGAGGACAAGTTCCATGCTGGCAGATAGTGATTTGAAGTCTTTCTACAATTATGTGAAGAGCCGATTTGACTGTCTTCCTGTCATTTTACCTGAAGAGTTTGCTTGCCAGAAGTTTGAAATTGTGCTTGAATATGCCTAGCAACAGTAGCTTCAAGTTTAGAATTGACTGATTTCTCCAGCTGATTTACGGCTTTATCACCTACTCCTTTCTGATCACAAAAAATCAGATGAGATCCAGATCTTGGATACATACATTTTAAAAGGACAGGAAAATCCACATGTTAACCTGGAAGGTCTCCAAAATTGAGGCAGATACTGTTTTCTCAATAGATGGAGTAATTGTGCGTGCCACAGCTTGTCCGACTGCATTTAATTCTTTCTTAACAGCTTTCTCCAAAATAGCAGGCAAGTCCTTGTTTAAGCAATTGCTGATCATATTAGATAGTTGCTGGGTACGCTCCCATGATGCCTTTTCCAGTTTTGCATTCTCCTCCTGAAAATGAGCCCACAAAGCATCCGCATTAGCCTTGACAGCTTTCTCCATAATCCGTCCTAAGGCTGCTTCAAGTCTTCTGCCTTCTTTGGTAACAGGGACAGCAACCATCATGGCCACCTGCTTCTGCATATCTTTTTGCATGGCTACAACCTGCAGGGAAAAACATGTGGTGAGGGATGTGCAAGTCAATATGCCTGCAGATGATATAATATACTCTTGGATGCCAGTAGTCATTGACCTATCTTGGATGGACAGAATAATATGAAAAGGACTGGTATGCAAGAGCAAAAAATTGATTTGACAAGCAAAATGTTGCCCAGTTACTCAAACACAAGTGAATATAACATATTTGGAATGCCTAACACGAAGTACGATATCTACACCTAGCATTAAGCTTCACGATTTCAATATGTTATTGGCAATAATATAATAATCTGCGGGGTGGGGGGGTGGGGGAGATTTGACAAATATGCCCTGAGCAATTACCTGATTAAGCATCTCTTGCATAGACAGGATTTGTGAGATTAATGTTTCCATGGAATGGTTACTTGTGTTGACGCCTTGTTCATTAGGAGAATCTGTTAAATTGAAAGCACTAGGTGATGGTGAAGATGAACCTCCTTGACCACTTTTACCCTTTTGCTTTTTCCCTTTTGAATTTGGTGGCAGTGGTTGTTGAACTGGTGTCGGTGCTGATGAATCAATAGCCTTTCTATAGACTTCCTTTGCAGAGTTATGAATTTCTTCAGTGATTGAAGATTGGACCACTACCTCATTTCCACTGGAACCATCAAACTGCCCAGCTTCCTCCACATTATAAGTTTCAGGTAGTAAGGCTCGAGAATCTCGAGCCATCTCCATCCCTAGGCCAGAAGCTTGAGAGCAAAAGTACTTCTTGTTTTCAGACACAAAATTGTGAAGTTCATCTTGACAGACCACATCGTTATTGTGACTAAATCTTGTTTCACCCACAACCTTGACCCCCACCTCAATATTTCTTGTATCGTTACTAATCACCACATCCTGAATGTCTAGTTCATTCTCGTTTTTGGGCTCTTTAGCATGGTTTGCTTCAGGTGAAGAATTGGCCATCAATATTTCAGATGGAGTTACCAGATGAGTAGGGTGCTTAAACTTAATAGGGTGATTAATGGTCATAGAAAAATCATCTTGAGAAAGTTTATTTTTGTCCGTCCTTGAATCATCATCCAGTGAAGAAGCATCAGACAAGTTTGCATGAATCGCCTCCATTTGTCTGTCAACAGAATAATCAACAACTTTCAAATCAGTGCCACGGTCTTTGACCAGAACATCTGGTTCAAAGCTGCCTGACAGACTCCTAAAACCAGAAAGTTCTCTAGACAACCTGGGGCTCAGAGGAATCGGAGGTGATGCCACGGAAGCACTAGCTTTATCGTCAGTTACTGCAGATGAAGGAACCAGTTTGGCTTCCATGCTTGAGGTGGCGAATTCCTGTAACTTAGATGCCTCAGTAGGAATTTCGGTCAGTTTACTACCAAAAGACTCCACATTGGCAAGCCCTTCAATACTGGCAGCATCATATGAGATGCCGGAGTCTGACTTCTCAAAACCTACATTTTCCGTTGGGGGTGGAAAGCACTGCAAAGATTCCAATGCATACTGCTGAATAGCCTGTGTCTGGACACAATACACCTGAACAATCTGTTCACCATGAGGCAGTAATTCAGTCGTCGCTGTAAAACTCAGAATTGGCATAGTGACGGTAAATTCTGCAATGTAATCCAGGCGGGATGCTGCTGGGTTAGGACCATATTCTAAGTGCACAGCATATAAAGCATTTCTTTGGGCATTTGCCAGTAGAAGAAGACCAGCATGTGGCAAGGCTAAAACTTGATTGAAGAAAGCCTCTTCCACTCGAGCTTCTGCTGAACTCTTCAATTCCAATATCTGGGTGCAGTGCCACGATTCAGCATCACTAGGAAGTAACCAACCTTCTTCACTTGCAGATGCCCATATCTTCACTTCCCGATTAAATGGACCCTGAATTCATCCTTTAAAATTTAAATACAGTGAAGATATCTCAGAAGCAAAAGCGTATGTAAAAAAATAAAAACAAATTTTTTGTATGCAAAAGGACAATTAGAACTTAAAAAGTCCTCAAATGAAAACAATGAGGATTCAAACATATTAAGTTCAAAATATTTGAGGAAAGCAATGAAAGAAGGAAGATTTGATGGTAAGTACCCCAGTGATAAGAATGATATGATCTGGGCGGTGAGGAGCAGCCAAGAACGTAACTGAATTAACAGGTTGGCCGTCATGTGGCCGGAGTGCTGCAATTGGGGTTGACTTACGATCTTCCCAAATCTTTATCTGCAATTACAAAAAGAAATATATAAAATGCTTTAAAACTATATAACCAAATTATCCAAGTAAGCTTCCAGAATTACCAAATAATTAAGAATAAATTCAGTAGTTTGTTATCCAGTATTTCCAAATTAGAAAAATCTCAAATGGCAGATATGTTTCACAAACACCACAAACAGAGGTGAGCGTTTTCCTAATTCAACTACTGATTATAAATCAAGGTGTCAACAGAAAAAGTAAGTTGTTGGTAAACACGTATTCATTTAGAACCTTAAATTTCTGGATCAAATGCAAATGAGAGCATATTGTTCTAATAACGCAACAAAGGTACATTGGTCAAGACAATGAAAAAGTTGAATGGGAAACATTAAGAAAACTAATGAAGTTAGGTCAAACCATCCGAACAATAGCCTACATCTCAAGTGGTAGCTTCTTCATTATATCACCGTATTCACGTTTTAGTTTTTTACCCACATACTCGAGACAAAATTGACATTAAAAGACCAACACAACACATGGAATGATAAGAAGTAGAACTAAGTATGGCTTAACATTGTGCAAAATGAGAAAATGCAATAGCATAAAAAGTAGAACTAAGTCTGGATTATTAAAGATTTGCTCCCTCTCAGCGGCTATTCAAAAAGAACTTGAAATAAAACTAGTTTCAGAGACGATAAAGAAGCAACTATATAACGAACCGTGCCATCCACAGACGCAGATACCAAACGGGTGGTCATCCACTGGCACATCGACAGGTCCGTCACTTCTCCATCATGGCTACCAACAAGTTGGACCCCATTAATTAACTTCTCAACAGGACATTTGAGAGGTTCTTCCACTGAGAACACTTGACCTTTTCCAACTTTTGTAGTATCAATCTTCAACACGTGCTTTCCAATTCCCACTACGAGAACTTCCTGGTCAGAGGGAACGAACAGAATTATTCAGTAATGTATGTTAACACGATGATCGCCTGGCAACGAAAAAATAGTAACACCGAAATACTGAAAAGGTGAGTATCAGAATATAGTACACCTGTTTATGGCAGTGCCAACAAACTCTTGGATAAACAGATTCCCCTGCTCCAGTAATTTGAAGAGCAATAACAATCCTTCCAGTTATTTGAGGTTTGTCTTCTTCATCTGGATCTTCAATAATCTTCCATACATAAACCCGACCATCCATACTTGCACTACACATAGGCACATTAGCATCATCAAAGACAAGCCAGAAGATGTATTTAATAATACAATTGACAAGAAGACTACCTAGCTAAAAGATGAACATCCTCAGCAAAGAAAGCCATGTCAGTGACCCTCTGAAACAGAACGCATTATTTAAGCAATTATCGCTCAAAATACAATCAAATTTAATGCAGGATATCACATCCCACAAAGAGGAGTATACTGAACTCAGAATACAGGCATATCCTAGTGAGTTGCACACACCCACACATTTATGCTTACAGCTCATAATTAACATCCTCGAATGCGAACTCTATACCAAGTACCATAGTAGCAGTAGCATAACAAAAGAATCATCGTAGATCAAATTTTATACGCAGTATGCACTGTCAAAAGCAAATGACAAACGGGAGTAAATTTTTAAAAAAAAATACACAAAATTTGATAATTCTATAGTGAAACTTTTAGCAAATTGATAAATTTCATGTGTATAGGATTGTCACTTGTTATTGATCATGTGACCTAGCTATCCGCATTGTATCCAGGAATTGGAAATAGATCACATTTTTTACCCCAGTGAAACAAT